>JASVEL010004785.1:0-177712 GCA_032618575.1 Nicotiana noctiflora
AAATTATCTAAGTGTTTTTAGGGTTTTGATATTAACTACGCATGAATCATGTGCTAATTAGTCAGTTTTTTGTGATTGTTCATTATATTCTGTCTCGATTGGGGTTTAGTTAGTTGGAATTCAACCATTATCAAATTTCTCCTCTGAGTTCTGATTAATTAGAAATTGATTCGTGATTAAGGCTATATGTCATAAATCTAGCTATATTTGTAACTTGATTTGTATGTGAGTTCATTCTGAACCTTTGAGTGCTTATGTTATTTGAGTCATGAGTATAAAGGTCTTGTGGCTACGTTTGTGAGTTAAGTATGGGTTTTTGATTTAATGGCTATGTTTTGAATAGTGGTCATGTTTTAAATAGTGGTCATGTTCTGAATAGTGGCTATATTTTAAATAGTGGTCATGTTCTGAATAATGGCTATGTTTTAAAAGGGGCTAATAATGGAAAGGGTATAATCGGAAGTTGATTAAGTTTTAAAGGCAAGGCTTAGTGGCTATTTGTTAAATACTTAATAACCTAGTCCTGCCAGACCTAAGGCAGGGTGGGTAAATATACATAAATAAAAGGGGTAAAAGGGGAAGAGTAAAGGGCATTTCTGTAGATTAAATAGAGCATATAGGGATAAAAATGACTTTAAAGCTTGGTATTTCCGCAATTACTCAGATAATAAAGGGCAGACTAGGTAGAACAAAAAGGCACTAATGAAATAAACCTTAGCAAGTGAGGGCAGTTAGGTAAAACAAGCTTAAAAGAACCTAATAGAAATGCCCAGAACCTTCTAGCGGGGGTCTTAGGGCATTCAACACATTTTTAATAGACAATTCTGTAATTATTTGAAAAATAAAAGGGAGGAAAATACAATTAAGTTATTTGAAATTCCCCCCAAACTACTTCTATAAATAGGCTGCTAATGAGCCTGGAAAAAGGGTGGAGTTCAGAGGAAAGAGTTTGAAAATTCTAAAATTGGGAGATATTCATTGATTGACAACTAAGGGTTTCACACATTAGAACAACTTATTAACTTTGAGTGCTATTCTGGGGACTTCTGTGGGTCGTTTCTTCACTAATTCATCTCGACTTTGCTGGGTTCTCTTGTTTTACTTGGGTTGATTTGCTAGGTTTCATATTTGGAGTTTTGGTAGCTGTTTGCTGTGATTGAATCATTTCACTGATGTTGATGTATCGTTGTTGTTGGTTGCTGACTATTTTTCTTCTCCAAACTCTAGACTCATCAATTTGTTTTGAACCAGGTACACTACTATTGACCTGAAGTTGTAATGAGCTGCTGATTGGAGAAAGATATAAAATCGTGTTTATCTAAATTTTCGTGTATTTGTATTTCATTATGTAGTTTAAAAGTATTTAAACCCTTGTAATTCACTTAGGATTTGGTTGTAATAATTAGTAGACTGGATATATGTTTTTAATTTGATAACAGCAGGATAAATAATCTAGGTAAGGGAATAATCACTTAAGTCCAAAACTAAAACTGGAATAAGTTTAGTTAAATCAATCTGATTTGAAACAAATATAAGCTATACATGAAGTATCATATTTGGGCGTTTTATGTTTCGAATCTGAATTTGTAGAAGTATAAGTAGTTTCGTACTTCAGACTATGTTACTAATATCTTAGTTGATTTAGCTGTTAATTTGTTTTAGGATTCTGCAATTTGATAATGGTAATTCGAATGTGTTAAGTTAAAACTAGAACACTGTTTTCTTCAGTTAAATGAAAAGCGATAAAAACGATTTTGCAATTAACATTATAGTAGTGAATTGATATCAAATTCGATTAGTTGAATAATAGCATTTGTGTAAATCCTTGTGCTAGAACAGTTAGTTAATCAGAGACGATTATATGAAAACTGCTGATTGCAAAATACTTAGTTAATAATAATATTTGTCACCTGTTCATTAGTGTATACTGTGAAATTGTTAATTAGCTATTATCACACCTCAAACACAAAGGATTTGGGCCTGAACATGAAATCAGGCTTCAATCGAAATGAGATGGCACTTATGCCTGTAAACGAAAAAGGAAATAAGTACTGGGCTGCAGAAGCCCAGTATCTCATGGCAGATTATTGACCTGGCTCTTGGTCCAGGCCTAATAACAAAATATGGCCTGGACGTTAATAGATAACAATATAGAATTAATATAAAAACAATTATATTAGGATGAAAAAAAAACAAAAATAGAGAATATAGTATGCTTAGGAAGAACCTTAATAAAAATGGAGATGAGCCTCGCCAAATCACAAAGGCATAGCTGCGTGGTCCTCCACAATTTCCTATAAAAATATTAGAAATCGGAAAGATCGTTTAGCGAATTCCATGGTCTCTCTCAAAATTAACAAGACGTAGACACCTTAGGGCACGATTTATAATAAATATATATTCCTAATACGAGTGCACATTTATGTGATTCAAATCAAAATCCCAGCGAATTTGAAATGCATTAAGGTCACAGGCGTACTTGTTGCGGTGTGATTCGAAATGCGTTTTCGCAACGTCGCAAAATCCTAAAATTAACAAAAGCGGAACATCAATAACATTTAAAACTAAAGCATATAAGAAAATCAAATATAACAAATACGGCAGTTGAGCGATCGTGCTAAAACCACGGAATCCGGGAGTGCCTAACACCTTCTCCCGGGTTAACAGAATTCCTTATCCGGATTTCTAGTTCGCGGACTGTAAAACATAGTCATAATTTCCTCTGTTCGGGATTAAACCGGTGACTTGGGACACCATTATTCTCCCAAGTGGAGACTCTGAAATCTAATAAATAAATCCCGTTCTGATTGTCTTTTAAGTGGAAAAACTCCTTCCCCGCTACTATTGCTATGTCCCTTTTCGGGGTGTAATAGTAAATAGTCGGGACATTTTCGGTATAAGAAAAAAGGAGGTGTGACAGGCAGCGGATACTTATTCGTTATCATCACTTTGTTCAATTGCCGGTAATCAATACACATCTGCATCAAACCATCCTTCTTCTTCACAAGTAACAGACGCACCCCAAGGAGAAACACTAAGCCTGCTAAAGCCCTTCTCTAGTAAATCCTGCATCTGGTCCTTTAACTCCTTTAACTCTAACGGGGCCATGAGATACGTCGGAATAGAAATGGGCTGCATGTCCCGAGCCATATCAATATAGAAATTAATATCCCTGTCGAGCGGCATACCCGGCAGGTCTGAAAGGAAAACCTCGGGGAACTCCCGTACAATAGGAACAGACTCAATAGAAGGAACCTCTACACTTGAGTCGCAAACATGCGCCAGATAAGCTAAACACCCCTTCTCGACCATGCGTCGAGCCTTAACGTATGAAATAACATTGCAGGTGGCGTGACTTGGGGTCTCTTTCCACTCTAGTCGGGGTAATTCTGGCAAAGCCAAAGGTCACGGTCTTGGCGTGACAATCTAAGATAGCATGATACGGGGATAACCAATCCATCCCCAATATAACATCAAAATCCACCATATCTAAAAGTAATAAATCAACACGGGTCTCAAAACCCTCAAACACAATCGCGCAGGAATGATGCACCCAGTCGACTACTATGGAGTCACCCACCGACGTAGACACATAGACAGGAATGTCCAAGGTATAACTAGACATAGCCAGGCAGGGTGCAAAATTGGAAGACACATATGAATAGGTAGACCCAGGGTCAAATAGTACTGAAGCATCTCTAATGCAAACCAGAATGGTACCTGTAATCACATCATCTGATGCCTCCGCCTCTGGCCTGGCTGGCAAAGCATAAAATCGGGGCTCAACCCTATCTCCCTGAACTATGTCTCTAGGATGATCATCTACCGACTGACCTCTACCTCTAGCGGGACGGTCTTGACCTCCACCTCTATGATCCCTACCCTTGCCCCGAGCTGGCTGGGCAGGTTGTAGGTCACCTGGTGCCTGAATCATGAGGCGAGGACCCTACTAATGTGACTGTGTACCCCTCAATCTCGGGCAAGCTCTCCTGATGTGACCGTACTCACCACACTCATAACATCCCTCGGTACGATGAGGTTGGCCCTGACAGCCCGAATGACCTCCACAAACACTTTGAATAGGCTGTGCACTAATACGCTGTTAATATGACTACTGCTCACGAAAGTCACGGTCACCTGAACCACCCTGTGAAGCCTGGAGGGCTGACTGAAAAGGCCTGGAAGATTGGCCCCTAGCATAAGAATCCATGCCTCCAGATGAGGCACCACCGAATCGACCTGAGTGGCAGGGCTTCTTGTCTGCCCTATAACCACCCCCCTGTGGTAAGACCATCTCGATCCTGCGGGCCACACTGGCCGCCTCCTGAAAAGTAATATTAGTACCCGCCACTCTGGCCATCTGAAGACGAATAGGCTGGATCAACCCATCAATAAATCTCCCCACTCTCTCCCTCTCAGTGAGAAGTATGACGAGGGCATGGCGAGCCAGATCAATAAACCGGGTCTCATACTATGTGACCATCATAGACCCTGCTGGAGGCGCTCAAACTACCTCCGATAAGCATCCCTCTGAGTAACGGGAAGGAACTTCTCTAAAAGCAACTCCGAGAACTGATTCCAAGTCAAAGGCAGCGACCCTGCTGGTCTGGCTGAATAGTAATCCCTCCACCAAGTCTTGGCAGATCCAAAAAAATGAAAAGCCGCAAAATCAACACCGTTGGACTCCACAATGCCCATGTTTTGAAGAACCTTATGGCTGCTGTATAAGAAATCCTGGGGGTCCTTAGAAGAAGCTCCGTTGAATGTAGCAGTGAAGAGCTTGGTGAACCTGTCCATTCTCCACAAAGCATCTGTAGACATATCTGATCCATCATCGGTCTGTGCAACTACGCCCGGCTGAACTGCAGCAGCTTTCTGAACTAATGGAACCTGATTCTCGAGAGCTACCTGCTCCAAAGTACGTGCAGCAGGAGTCTAGGCTCCTCCTCCAGCCTGGGGAGTGGCTGGTGCTGCAGGAAGCAATCTTGCTCGGGTGACACTCTCCATAATGCCAACCAACCGGACCAAGGCGTCCTGAAGAACAGGGGTAGCAATAAACCCCTCTGGGACCTGAGCTAGGCCCACTGGAACTGTCTAGGCTAGGGTCGGAACCTCCTCGCCAAGGTTAACCTGAGTATCTGCCACTTGTATTGCCACTGGTGGCTGGGTTCTGCCCCTACCTTGGCCCCTAGTCTGGCCACATCCTCTGCCCCTAGCGGGAGCTACCTGGGGCTCGGAATGCTGATCAGTGGATGAGGAAACGCGTGTTCTCGCCATCTGCAAAAGAATAGAGTAAAAATTCAATCAACATTTGAGGAACAAAATCGCATGACAAGATAGAACAAATGAGAGATTTTTCCTATCTTAATAGACTCTGGGGAACAAGTACACATGTCTCTGTACCTACTCCTCAGACTCTACTAAGTTTGTTCGTGAGTTGTGAGACCTATGTAACCTAGTGCTCTGATACCAACTTGTCACGACCCGGATTTTTCACCATCGGGATCGTGATGGCGCCTACTCGTGGTAGCTAGGCAAGCCAACTTACCTACCATTTTTATTAGTAAAACCATTCTGTTGACAATTTATAGCATTAGTAATAATAATAACAATAACAACGGAAGTCTAATTCATAAGCCTGAAATAAATACGGAGTAATCAGTAATATCCTCTATCCAAGATTTGGTATTACATACTCACGAACCATTAAGAATAAACTAATACAAAGGCCTGAAAGAAATATAATAGTTGTCTGTCTCAAAACAATGAGGCAACAGTCTAAAAGAGAACATAAAGAAGAGATGTCGGGTCTGCGGACGCCTGCAAGGCTACCTCAGTCTCGTGGAATATGAAAGCATGCTCCCGTACTACTGCTGTTGCTGCTGCTGCTCAAAACCTAGACCTGTGCAAAAATATACAGAAGTGTAGTATCAGCACAACTGACCCCATGTGCTAGTAAGTGTCTAGCCTAACCCCGGTAAAGTAGTGACGAGGCTAGACTAGACACCACATAAACTTGTGAAGTTATAAATATACAGCAAAAATCGAATACCAAGTAATTAACCACATGGGAGGGAGAACATGCTATAGGGAAATACAATTAACAGTAGTCCAAAGTAACAACCAAAACAACTTAAAATCAACAATGAAACGAAAAATCAATATTCAGACATAAACACGTGACATCAACAACTGTTGCGGCGTGCAACCCGCTCAATAATTACCATTATTGCTGCGTGCAACCTCCTCAATATCATTTAACAAAGTGATTTCCCAAACAACAGTTACAATTAAGGGACATGACAATAAGCAAATATTTGACAAACATCTCGACAAGAGAGAAAAATTCAACCAAATGTCCTGGCAAGGGAATAATTGACAACGCTTTCTTAATTTTCTTATCTCATAATTCGTTTTTCCTATTTTGAGCCAACGCTCCAAATAATCAAGTCATCTCATATACCTTCACTATTCATATCACAATTCGAGCCAATGCTCCCAAGAATCAAGTAATTATTTTATCGTTCACGTGTTATTCACAACATTAAGAAATCCTCCAATAAACACGGGGTTCATAGCCAAGTCATGATAATCACATTTTAAGGACTCACGGTCATGCTAGACACCAATATATAGATACTCGTCACCATGCCTATACCTCACACTCGATCACATAGCAATTAACAACAAGACTCAACTCCTATTCCGTCAAGCTAGGGTTAGACCAAACACTTACCTCAAAAACCTTGAAATCTACTTAATCCTCAACTATTGCTTTACCTCTTTATTCCACCTCCAATACAGTGATATCTAGGCATAATTAATTTAATAATATCAATAAAGACTCAACGGTAACATCCCATGGCCTAGATATGAATTTTCTAGTATTATTCCAAAAATCCCAAAATTAGACATCGGACCCACATGGTCCAAAACTCGAGGCTCGGACAAATATTAATCACCCATAACCCCACGAGTCCAAAGATATAATTTGTTTTAAGATTCGACCCCAAATTGGGGTTGAGTTACCCAAAATTCTCAAAACCCTAACTCTATCCAAAACCCATGATTTCAACCTTGATTTCACAATTTAGGCTTAGAAACTTGCTAATTAATAAAGGAAAAGAGAAGGAAATAAGTGAGAAATTACTTACTCAAGTGGTCTTGAAGGTTGGGGGATTTAATGCCTTCCTAAACCTTGGGAGAGAAGAGGGCTTGTGATAAAAGTGAAGAATTCCCGTAGCTACCGGTTCTGTCTTTTGTTAATAAAATTTAACTGGGCAAAATTGCCCTATGTGATTGCGGAAGAAGGATTGTGATCGCATAGGGTCAGATCTTGTAAGCATTGCGATCGAATATGTCGTTGTGTGAATGCATAGGGAAAAGCATAGGCAATCTAGGTTCGGACTCTAACGAAGTGCGAACGCAGAGTGTAAATTGCGTTCGCGTTGAAGGAACTGGCAAACCTATGCAATCACGGAAGTAGTAGTGCGATCTCATATAAGGATTTGAAGACCCCTAATTTTTGCTATATGCGATCGCGACACCTCCTACGCAATCGCGTAGAAGGAATCACTGGGCACACAACAACAGCAGATTTTATGCAATTTCTTAAGTGTAAAATATCCCGGGACACTTCCAAAACACTCCCGAGCCCTCGGGGCCCTAATCAATCACACACACTAACTCAATAATATCCTACGAACTTACTCGAGCGATTAAATAGCCAAAATAACATCAAAATCATTGAATCAAGCCTCAAGATCATTATTTTTATTTCAAAATTCATAAACTTCCAACTTAGATATTTAGGTCTGAAACACGTTAAAAAATGTCTGATTTTGACCAAACTTTGTAGAAAGCACTTAAAAATATATAAGACTTGTACCGGGCGATGGAACCATAGTCTTTTAATCAATTTTCATTTCCATTTTCCTTAATAATTTCAGAAAAATAATTTTACAGAAAAGTTCTTTTACTTAGGTTCTAGACCTTGGATTTTGACTCCAGGCACATGCCCGAGTCCCGTATTTTTCTACGGACTTTTCTGGACCATCCAATCTCAATTTTGGGTCCGTTTACCAAAAATATTGACCAAAGTCAACTATAATCATATTAAAATCAAAGTTCTTCAAAATTTTAACAGAATTTACATATTTTAGCATAAACGCTTTCCGGCTACGCGCATGGACTGTGCATGCAAATCGAGGCGATAGAAAATGAGATTTGCAAGGCCACAGAAGCACGGAACAGATGGGGAAACAGGTGATGACTCTTTGGATCGTCACATGGTGACACCTGTTGCTACCACGTTACTTTAGTATACTTTGTCTTATTTTCTGATATGTTTGGTACATTGACTCATGTAGATTGATATCGGTTGCACCAGCTACTTCACAGATCGTAGGAGGTGCTGAGAATCTTGCCGCCCGTACTCCAAAGGAGTGAGTCCACGTTGGTCAGGTTCTAGGTGTCATGCTAGCACATCCTATTTTTCCAGTTCAGCCTGTTGTTAAGGTAGCAACATCTAAGGAAGAACAACTTAGACTTTTGAGGTTCAAGAAGTATCACCCTCCTACTCTTAGTGGTTTGGGTTTAGAGTATACACATGGTTATCTAGAGGATTGCCACCGTATTTTCTACACTATGGGTATTGTGGAGATGAGTGGGGTTGATTTTACTAAATTCCAATTGTTAGGAACAACATATCGGTGGTTGCTGGTTTATGAGAAAGGTAGCCCAACCAATGTAGCTTTACTTTTATGGACTCAGTTTTTAGAGATGTTTCTGAGAGAGCATGTTCCCTAGACCCTTCATGATGTATGGCAAGTGGAGTTTGAGCAGCCGTGCCAGGGTACTATGTCACTATTAGAGTATGTTGTTATATTTAGTGATTTTTCCAAACATGTACCTGCTTTAGTTTTTTACAGAGATTGAGTATTCAGGTTCATTCAGTTCCCTCTTTTCACATTCAGTCATATACGAGTTGTGCTTGTTAGGTTTGGATTGCGATATATGTTCCTAGGTGGCGCTTGAGGTGGTTTGTTAATTGGATGAGTAGGTATGAGTTTCATATATTTATTGCATTATTTTCAGCATTGTGAAAGTTTAGAATAAGGTTCTAGTCAATATGAGTCTTTTTGGCGTTATCGAGTTTGGTAATGGGCGACTATTATGGTAAGAGTTGTTGCTATGGGCATATGGATGATGCGTTATGTCGCGTGGTTATATTTTGACGGTGTATGCATGGGTCTGTGTAGCTACTTAAGGGTTGTACAATGTGTTTATGTGTTAATAGGGCCCTTGGTAGATATGGAAATTTAGTTCTAAGGCTTATCGGCATGAGTGTAAGGAATAATCTGCGGTTGAGGTGGTATTTTCGATTTTATATGGTTTGGGGTGATGTGGAATCACCCGTGTGTATTTTATAGTGAGTTTATATAGTGATTTGATGGCTTTGGAATGATTTTTGGCATGTTTGAGGATGGACATTTATTTAAGAATGGGAGAATGTAACGACCCGACCAGTCATTTTGAGTTTTAAGGTTCTGTTTGGTTGTTTGAGGTCTTTAATCACTTCTTATTGTATATTACGACTTGTGTGCATGATTGTATTTGAATTTTGGATGTTTCAGAATGAATTCGAATGAGTGGTTCTCACCTTAGAAGCTTAAGATATTGATCGAGGTTTGAATTTTTTGAAACGACCCTGGAATAGTGGTTTGATGGCTCCAATAGGTTGTATCGTGATCTTGGACTTGGGCATATGCCTGAAATCAATTTTGGAGGTCCATAGGTTGACTTGTGTTGTTTTGCCGATGGGCAATTTCAAGGCTTAGAATTCTGATAAGTTTGACTGCAGGTTGACTTCATAGCTATCGTGTTTGGATATCTATTTTGGGACTTGTAATAAGTCTATTTTGTAACGCGGAACTTGTCCGCAAAGTTTGGCGTCATTCCAAGTTGATTTGATAGGAATCAGACGTGCAGTTGTATTTTTAGACGTTCTTGAATTTCATGTTGAATTCGTGTGTTTCGAAGTCCGATCCTTGGTATCAGATGTTATTTTGATGATTTTATCACGGGAGCGAGTCCGTGTTATGTTTTTAGACTTGTGATGATGTTTGTTTTGGAGCCCCAGGGGTTTGGGTAAGTTTCGGACGCATAACAGAGTGTTGATTGAGTTTAAGTCTGCTGGTTTTTGCACAGGTGACTCTAGTCTCGTATTTGCGAGTTTTGGATTGCAATTGCGATGTTAGGCCATTGGACTCCCATTTGCGAACCTAGTGTTCGTATTTGCAATGAGCGTCTAGCTGGGAGCAAGTTCGCATTTGCAATCTTCTTAGTCGCATTTACAAAGGTCCCATGTTCGCAATTGGTAACTATTCATCGCATATGCGATTACAGCAAGAATGAGAGGGCTTTGCTTTTTCAATTGTTTCATCGCATTTGCGACACCTTCAACTGGATAAAAAGCTGAGGGACAAGAGTTTTGGTCTCATTTTCATATTTTGGAACCCTAGACTCGGTAGGAGACGATTTTGAAGAGGGATTTTTCTCTACAAACTTTGGGTAAGTGATTCTAATCTATTTCTAATCATATTCCATCAATATATATATTAGATTGTAACATCAAAATTATGTGAATCAAAGTGAACATTTGTGAAACTTTTTCAAGTTTTTGAAAAATGAGAATTTGCGTTTTGAAAGTCGATTTGAACTCAGATCTTTTAAACTAATCACATATATGAACTCGGGGGTCATGGGTAGTCAAAAATTACCATTGGACCTAGGATTTGATCGAGCGGACCCGGGGTTGACTTTATTTGACCTTTTAAGCAATTGTGTAAAGATCATAACTTTAATTATTAAAATTGATTTATCTTGCATTATTTGACGTTATTATGTCAATTTTGGTTAGATTGTAAAGGGAAAGCTATTTTTGAAAATTGATTGATGAATTTTGAGGTATATTTCTTGCATAATATTGTATGGGAGAACTATCCCGTAGGAGTTGATTTGTTTGCACTATTTAAACTACGTGAAAGACATATACACAAGATGACGAGTGTAGAAATTTGACAGACTTAGACTCATAGGTTCTCATGGACATTAAAAATAAAGTTGTTTCATCATGTTATATCCCCCATTGCCGGAGTCACCGTTACATGTTTTATTTGAAGTATATTAGTTCATGTCCTACCTTTATTTTCAAATATACTCTTATATGCCTTAATTGAAATTGTTACCTTTTTTATTAACATGTATCACTTTCGTAGTTGATTATCCCTAATTGAAGTTATTGCTACCTTTTCCATTGTTGACTTATCCTTATTTGGGATCATAGTTACATGTTATCTCTCTTATCGTTGGGTCATTACTATTTGGAGTTATTGTTATATGTTGTCTCTCTTACCGTCGAGTCATTCTTATTTGGAAATTATTATTACATGTTATCTCTCTTATCGTTGGGTCATTTTTATTTGTAACAATTGTTACATGTTATCTCTCCTATTGTTGAGTTACTCCTAGTTGATGTTGTTGTTACACACTATCTCTCTCATTGTTGAGTTATTCTTATTGAAACTATTATCACTTGTTATGTCTTTCATTGTGATCTCGCTATTCCGTTTCTTTGTGTTTTATAATTTTTGTGTTTGTTTACTTGTTGTACTCTCGTGTTATTGTTGTTGTTATTATTTTACTGAGTATTATTGAGCCAAAGACTATGTGTAATTGTGGTATTGGAATTATTTTGAGGAAACGTTGTGGAATATGGACACATGTGGTGCAAACCATTATATTGTATTGTTATGTTTTTGGAACATATGATATTGTTAAGAGAATTGTCGGGTATTCGTACGTGAGTTATTTGTGCTTTTTTATTGCTAATTACACATGCGGTATATATATATATATATATATATATATATATATATATATATATATATATATATATATATATGTGTGCGTGTGTGTGTGTGTGTGTGTGTGTGTGTGTGAGCGCGCGCGCGCGCACGTGTGTGTGAGGGAAAGTTTGCGCATGTGGCGAGACAAGACGAGAATATTATTATGCGCGATTACGACAAGACAAAGCGGGCAATTACGCTATTGTTGCGCACGTGTAAAGATAAGGTGGGATATGTCGGGGATCATTTGCGATGACTTGTGATGGCATGGGGGTTTGTTATTGATAATATTTGTGTAGTGATGTGCCTACCTTGTGTGAGTTATGAATTTTACATTTCGTTGTGGTGTTTCATACGTGTCATTTGTTGTCTCTGCTCTTACCTGTTGACTTGAGTTGTGATAGAACACTTGCACAAATATACATGTAATTAATCACTCTAATCGATTTAAGAAGATGAATCCTGATGTTTATTGATCATTCACATGTATTCTCATTTACCTTCCTTCCGTGTGAGAGTTGTACTAGTGGTGCGTGCGTTATCTGCGCGGTTATGAGTTATTGTTATATTAGTGGCACGTGAGTTGTGCGTGCGGAAATGAGGTATTGTCACTCCCTTAGCACGTCATTATCCGTATGGATATGAAATATTTATGATATTATCACGTGCGTTGTTCATGCAGTACGTGAGTTATCCGTACATCACATGAGTTGTCCGTGCAATTGTAATCTGTAATATGGGCATAAGATGCCAAGTTATTAGGGTTTGTGAATTGGGACTCGTGATTTGTGATTATAAGGTGTGATAACTTGGGGAAATTCTTAAATAAATCTTGTGTAAAAATGATTGTTCTTATATATTTAGTTGTTACTTATTTTCCTTTTTTTTGTGTCACCGAACTTAAACCGTGCTCAGTTTACTTTACGATGTAATTACCTGTTGTGCTTTGTTGCTAATTGTTGCTTCTTTGTCTATTGCAAGTATTGCTATGTTATTTTACCATACTTAGCTTTATATGGATATTACTCCCTGTTAGTTTCGAATTCATACTTGTACAGATTATTAAGTCTAGTAGGTGTCTTGACAGTCCCTCGTCACTATTTCACCGATATTAGTCTTGATACTTACTAGGTAGTGCCGTGGTGTAATCATGCTACGCTTTCTGCATAATTTTGTGCAGAGTCGTCAAATATTGTAGATCGTTAGCTAGTTAATCGGTCATTGCTGCGGAGACTCAAGGTATACCTGTCATCGCGTTCGTAGGCCTCGAAATCACCTTCTGAAGTTTATTTTGTACAGTATGTCTATTTTGGAGCAGTTGTACTTAGAAATTTCCTAAAGAGCTCCATAGTGATTATGACTTTTACTACCAATTTTTGGATATTATATCATGTTGGGATTGTTGGCTTTATATAGCAATATGTGGTTTATATTTAATAGTTATATTGGTTGAATTATGTCTTTTAATTCAGTAAGTGTTTAGGCTTATCTAGTTTATTAGTGACTAGGTGCCATCACGATATCCTACAGAGGAAAATTGGGGTCGTGACAAAAGTGAAGCTCACAAGATGCATAAGTTTAAGCAGGTGTGGACTTAGGGGAGGAGGGTTCACTCGAACCCAATTCGCCGAATTATATAGTATATATAAGGTAATTCGGTGAGTACTTGTATATATTATTTTTTAATTCCCTTAATACAGCCTAAAATGATAGTTTCATGGTTAAGGGAATTTAAAATCTTTGTAAGGCGGTATATTCAATTCTTATTGGCCCAATTTCTTTAATTTTTTTAACAACCCAATATAATCTCATTTAGTGGGGTCTGAGAAGGGTAGTATGTACGCAGACCTTACCCCTACTATAGGGTAGAGAGACTGTTTCTAAATAGACCGCTGACATCCTTCCTTCCAAGAATATTTTTAACTTTTTCTTTTTTTAAAAAAAAGATTCGTAAACAAAAATCGTGCCCTCCGCCACTAAATTCAAGTGAGTGTCATAGCCACGTAGTACTAACTCATCTGGCCATGGCTATGGAAATTGAATGAAGTGCTAACACAAGGATTAAGATATATAAGTCTTTTGCCTAATTGTTCAAAAGCAGATGCAAATATTAGCCAACTAACCTACGTAGAGAAATCTTAAAAGATTGCTCTCACATGCATTCAGTAGCAAAGTGTATTCTATGGGGTCAAATTTGATTTTGTACGTATTTACGTTAAAGGATATGCCCTTTGAACGTATATCTCTTGCAATAAAGGTACGGTTCGGACGTGAGAGTGTAGACGACATTATTTGTAGTTGGGCATCCTCACTAAGAGGACGTCAACCACATTCAAATGCCTTTATTATTATTGTAAGGGAGGCCCCTCCTTATATAAAGGGGACCCCCCATTGTAAAGGGCATCAGTGTTATTTTCAATGATACAACTTGTTTGACTCAAAATATTCGCAAGCATTTATGAATTCAAAACAATCAATATAAATGAAGGGTCAATCATAGCAAGTCGTAACATATCTTAAATTTAATAAGGGCAAAGATAATGAAAATACTTGTATGAACAACGGAAAATATTTGTGATCTTTATTCATGATAATGGATTAATCTGCCTCTCCATGAAGAGGTTCAGATCTTTACAATCATGTTTCGATAGATCTACCGTTATTCTGTTTTTTGTCTTGGGTTCTCACTCTGTATCTCACTTTGTATTTTACTCTGTATTTCTTAGATCCCCCATGGGGAGAGAGAGGAACCCATTTTCTGATGTCTGCCTTTGTATTTATAGACATTTTTTGTACGAGTTGACCTTCTTGGAGATCGGGCCCACATTAGGGGGTTGTTTCGGACATATCTAAAAAGTATCGACCCCGGCCAAGGCTTTGGGCGGATACAGGTAATATTCTCGATTGAGGCGATCTTGGCGCATGTTATGTTTGTGCTAGTCGAAAAGAACGATCGATCTGATTGATTGTCGTGGGATCGAATTATGACCCATACAGTTAGTCCCTCCACTTATCATGGTCACCTTGAGGTCGACCCTGGTAAGCAGATATGATCGGTCGAGGAATGACCCCCTTCCGGGCGAGAGGGGGGATGATAATTGCTCATGGCGCCTTCATATTATTTCTTTTCGTATGATGGGTGTACGATCTCGTGTACGAATATTCTTGGCGAATGGAAATGGTTAGTACGCCGTAATCATGAGTTAGGGTATGTTTTGTCCGTAAGGACTTTGAGGACGCATGGTCTAGTCGCCTCGGCCGGTGGGGCGTTTGTATTTATGTGGTAACGGAGGTAGTGACCACGACTTTGACGCATGCACTTTGGTCTTAATCGTGGTGGCGGCCATTTTGGTAGAATTGAACAATTTTTCGACGGTTTAATTATGCATTTAATGGCGCCTGTCGGTTTCTCGAGATTCGATTTGGTTGCCTATAAGATGGTTTGGAGTATTTGATTCTCAACATTGCTTGGTTTATTTGCAACTCTCATTTCCGGTGAACTTCATAGATTCTTTCTTCTCTGCGAAACGTTATTACTCATTCTTAGTTGAATCCACCACTCATCTCTTATCCTTCACGCAACTTTAATCAATGGCTGGTTCTTCTTCTCGTGACGGTCTTCAGACAGTGGCACCGGTTAACCCTCCGGTGATCGAAGGACTGTCCCCGATGCTCGTGGATGGCGGTCGAAGAGACCGAGCGGGCTCCATCGGAAGATGAAATTCTTCCTGCAGTTGGGAGCTTGGCGGCAGATTTCACCGCTGACGGTGGAGATGACCCGTAGATGAATCCCCGTTAATGGGGGAAGTGGGTATGACCCAGTTATGGGAGCAAGGGCTCATACCCTTTCATGCTGATATCGTGCTAGCCCGGTTGGAAGAGCGGGTCCACACCGACCATGCTGGGTACTGTGTATTTTATTCTTATCCTCTCAGATTGGGGTTCAGGGTCCCCCTTCCCAACCGGGTAGTCGACCTTTGTCGATATTATAATGTGTGTCCGGGGCAACTCACCCCATCTCTGTACTAGCTCCTGGCGATGCTGGTGAAGTTCGTGGAGTTGGCTGGCCGGGCTGTCACGCTGCAGCACGTGCTTGCCCTATGCGCCCCCAGCGAGTTCGGGGGAGTATGATCTGGATGGTTCCGCGCGGGTCGCAGGGTTTGACGGCTGCTCTGGACGATAAGGTCGAGCCTCGTCAGTTTGAACAATTTTTCTATATTCGGACTGGGCATTTGGTGGCGCCCTCTCCAAGATTTCCAGAGACTTGGAATCACAGGCATAAGTTATACTATGTTTCTTTGATAGGGTTGACTTTGTTCTCTTTCTTTATTCTCGGACAGTCACTGTTTTTGTTATTATTTCTGTAGCCGACAGGTCATCTTCATCTCTATTCACCAGTCTGCGCGGGTGGCTCGAAGTCTTCCTCCCGCATACTGAGGGGGTCCGTTCGTAGCTACCTTTTTGGATGAGATATGGCTGGGGGCCGGCTGTAGGTAGGAGGTTTTCCCTCTTTGTGTGTAATTTATTCCGGTCGTTGCTATAACCTGGGACTGATCCAATTCTGTATTTGTAGGGAGGGTGTACCACGGTAGGGCTCCCCAATTAGTATTCAGGCAGCCTGGTGCGATTGCCAAATTTTTTGCTGCGCCGATGCCGAGCTAGGTGCCCAGGGCCGCCTCGGCCGAATCTTTCGCGGTGCTGTCTCCTGTGCATCTTTTAACTGTGGCGGAGGTCTGTCAGGGACGGTTCGCCCGCAGGAGGCGTCGCCTTTTTGTGATGAGGAGGAGAGCCCTTTAATTAGGCACAGGGTTTTCTCCCCTTCGGCCCTTTCAGCGGCTCGACCCGCTTCTATTGATGTAATAAATGTGGATTCCTCACCCCCTTTCGGGGCGAGGGAGGATGTGGACGCGGTGCACGCCCCAGGTGGTGGGCTAGATGAAGCTCATGCTCGAGAGGTGCGAGAGGGGAGTGCTGCCCCTATCGCTCAATCTTCTACTCATATGGTCGAGGTGGGAGAACCTTCTCGGGTGGTTATAGATATTGGCGGCTCGAGTACTCTTTCGATGGAAGTGGCGGCGGCGGGAGAGGGATCCACATTCGACTCTGATTTGGACTTTGAAGATGTACGCATGTTTCGTGATGGGATCACGAATGCGACAGTCCATCCGGATGGGAGGCCGCGTGTAATTGAGATTCCTGTGAATGAAAACTTGTTACTAAGAGACTCTACTTTGGTGCCGCAGCTTGGTCAGTTGTGTTTTGCGGTTGAGAACGAATCGCTGAGGGGGGTTCCAGATGGTGGTTTGATGAACGAGGTGGCGGTGTTGGGAATGAGGGTATGTATTCCAAGGTGACTACTTACTTGTGTGCACCTCATTTCCCTTTTCTTACGAGCTTCTGTATCCTTACCTGACTCCTTCATCTTTTTTGTTATGTTTTTCAAGCGTTTTTGTTGCAGGTAGAGAGCCTTCGTCGGGCCAATGTTTGGTTTGGGGTGCTTCTATGCGTTCTTGATAGGTGTTGTCGGTACCGGAACAGGTGTAGGGAGCTTAGCAAGCGCATAAGGACCGATCCCCCTAATCGGACGCTAGTTGAAGAGCTGGCGAGGAAGTAGTTGCAGACGAGTTAGGAGCGGAACGGATGAGCGACGAACTTGAGGCTGGGCGGAGGGCGTCATTGGAGAGTGAGCGCTTGTGTCTGACCAAGGTGACAAAGGTTACCTTAGAATGGATCGGGAAGGTCGTTGCGCTAGAGGGAGAAGTGGCCACTTTGAAGCGTAGGTTGGCCGAAGCCTCTGCCCGGGCGGACGAGCTTCAAGGGGTTATCCGTGCCAACGATTCCCAGTTGTCGTTGGTAAGGCTGCTGCCGCCTTCAGGGAGGGCAGCCTTGAGGAGCGGATCAGGGTTCTGGAGCGGAACGCTCAGGATGCGGCGAGGCAAATTGCGCTCCTAGAAGAGGAGAATAGGCGCATTCAAGAACAATCTGCCTTTATGGGTAGCTCCCGTGAGGCTTGGGTTTACACCGAGGCCCAACGAGATATATACAAGCACCTGTTCGATACCGGTATCATTTCTGAAGCAATTTTTGAAGAGGCACGCCAGAGGGCGCGGGAGGCTCGTGAGGAGTGCGGTTTTGATGCCGCGACGCCTGGTATTGATGACGGCGCCGGTGGGAGTTTGGCTGGAGCTGGAAATGATATGGGAGCTGTGGGCAATGGTGAGGGCGGAACAGGTGGTGAGGCGGTGAGGGCAGGTAATGATGTGACTGGCGCAGGCGATGGTACCGACGACCCTGAGTAAAAAATGATTAGTTGATGATTTTCTTGATGGTTGTTGCCGTGCATTGTTATTTTTCTCCTTTCTTTTCCGCTTTGTTGTTGTTTATTTTTCAGATAAAGTATGAATTGGGATGGACGGGCGTGTCCCGCAACTATCCCTTTGAATTAAGGGGGAATTCCCCTTTTCGAGTTGCTTTATTACTGCTTGTTTCATTTATATTTTCCCTCAGTTCGGCTGTTGCCGATTATCCTGGATCGAGGGCTCATAGCCCGAATACTGAACCATCTATGGTTTAATTAATTCGGCGGGGGCTCACGGCCTGAGCCCCAGTTCGACTTGTCGTTGAACATTTGTTGTGTGTTTTTGAGTAAAGGGCTCGTATCCCGAGTCATATTTCAACCGTTGTTGAGTTAATTGGTGAGGGCTCATGGTCTGAGTCCCAGTTCAACTGTCGTTGAACATTTGCTGAAGGTTTTGTGTCGAGGGCTCGTAGACCGAGTGTATTTCAACCGTGGTTGGATTAATTGGCGATGGCTCATGGCCCGAGTCCATGTTCAACAGTCGTTGAACACTTGCTGAACATTTTGAGTCGAGGGCTCATAGCCCGAGGGTATTTCAACCGTGGTTGAATTAATTGGCGAGGGCTCATGGTCTGAGTCCCAGTTTAACTGTCGTTGAACATTTGCTGAGTAATTTGAGTCGAGGGCTCATAGCCCGAATACTGATTCAACTGAGGTTGAATTAATTCGGCGAAGGCACACGGCATGAGTCTCAGTCCAACTGTCGTTGAACATTGTTGATTCAACTGAGGTTGAATTCATTCGGCGGAGGCACATGGCCTGAGCCCCAGCTCAACTGTCGTTGAACATTGTTGATTCAACTAAGGTTGAATTAATTCGGCGAAGGCACATGGCTTGAATCCTAGTTCAATCGTCGCTGAGCGTTTGTTGAATATTTTGAGTCGGGGGATCGTAGCCCGAGTCGTATTTCAACCGTGGTTGAATTAATTAGACGAAGGCACATGGCCTGAGTCCTAGTCCTAGTTCAACTGTCGTTGAACATTGTTGATTCAACTGGAGTTCAATTAATTCGGCGAAGGCTCATGGCCTGAGTCCTAGTTCAACTGTCGTTGAACATTGTTGATTTAACTGAGGTTGAATTAATCCGGCGAAGGCACATTTTTAACTGAGGTTGAATTAATTCGGCGAAGGCATATGGCCTGAGTCCTAGTTCAACTGTCGTTGAACATTTATTGAATATTTTGAGTCGAGGGCTCGTAGCCCGAGGGTATTTCAACCGTGGTTGAATTAATTGGAGAGGGCTCATGGTTTGAATCCCAGTTCAACTGTCGTTGAACATTTGTTGATTCAACTGAGGTTGAATTAATTCAGCGAAGGCACATGGCCTGAGTCCATGTTCAACAGTCGTTGAACACTTGCTGAACATTTTGAGTCGAGGGCTCATAGCCCGAGGGTATTTCAACCGTGGTTGAATTAATTGGCGAGGGCTCATGGTCTGAGTCCCAGTTTAACTGTCGTTGAACATTTGCTGAGTAATTTGAGTCGAGGGCTCATAGCCCGAATACTGATTCAACTGAGGTTGAATTAATTCCTCGAATGCACACGACCTGAGACCTAGTTCAACTGTCATTGAACATTGTTGATTCAACTGAGGTTGAATTAATTCGGCGAAGTTACATGGCCTGAGTCTTAGTTTAACTGTCGTTGAACATTGTTGATTCAACTGAGGTTGAATTAATTCGGCGAAGGCACATGGCCTGAGTCCTAGTTCAACTGTCGTTGAACATTATTGATTCAACCGAGGTTGAATTAATTCGGCGAAGGCACATGGTGCTGAGTCCTAGTTCAACTGTCGTTGAACATTTGTTGAATATTTTGAGTCGAGGGCTCGTAGCCCTAGTCATATTTCAACCGTGATTGAATTAATTCGGCGAAGGCATATGGTCTGAGTCCTAGTTCAACTGTCGTTGAACATTTGTTGAATATTTTGAGTCGAGGGCTCATAGAACGAGTAGTATTTCAACCGTGGTTGAATTAATTCGGTGAAGGCTTATGGCCTGAGTCCTAGTTCAACTGTCGTTGAACATTCGTTGAATATTTTGAGTCGAGGGCTCGTAGCCCGAGTCGTATTTTAACCATGGTTGAATTAATTCGGCGAAGGATCATTGCCTGAATCCTAGTTCAACCACCGTTGAACATTTGCTGAGTAATTTGAGTCGAGGGCTCATAGCCCTAGTATGGACGCGACGAATCAGGCTTGCTTTAATTGGGTTTCCAACCCTTCGTTCGATGTTTTCCCTTTGCTTTTGACTTCCGGAAGGGCTACACGATCTTGCTAGGAAATCCCCACAAACGGCGCCAAATTGTTTGACTCAAAATGTTCGCAAGCATTTATGAATTCAAAACAATCAATGTATATGAAGGGCCAATCAGAACAAGTCGTAACATATCTAAAATTTAATAAGGGAAAAGATAATGGAAATACTTGTATGGACAACGGAAAATATTGGTGATCTTAATTCATGATAATGGATTAATCTGCCTCTCCATGAAGAGGTTCAGATCTTTACAATCATGTTTCGATAGATCTACCGTTATTCTGTTTTCTGTCTTGGGTTCTCACTCTGTATTTTACTCTGTATTTCTTAGAGCCCCCGTGGGGAGAGAGTGGAACCCCTTTTCTGATGTTTTCCCTTGTATTTATAGACTTTGCTGTACGAGTTGACCTTCTTGGAGATTGGGCACACATTAGGGGGTTACTTCGGACATATCTGAAAAATATCGATCCCGGTCAAGGCTTTGGGCGGATACGGGTAATATTCTCGATTGAGGCGATCTTGGCGCCTGTTATGTTTGTGCTAGTCGAAAAGAACGGTCGATCTGATTGATTGTCGTGTGATCGAATTATGACCCATACACAACTCTCTCATTCTCTCTGATTTTCTCTCTATCTCTTAACTCTGACGAACAACTGTTCTTAAGTTCATCATCTTACGATATTAGATCTATTATAACTATATTGATCTCACTTCTTTAGGCTTATTATATTAGATTACGATTTACCCTTTAATATTTTTAATTGTTTTAAGCCCACAAAATAATATTTAACTTCTGAGCCAAACATGTATAGTTTCATTCATTATCTTTCCCATGAACATTTATATATACATATGGACTATGGCCTGATATTTCATACATATATTTGTATTTCACGTACAAGAAAATATTATCAATACATTTGTCGCTCGTACCCAATTAATTAAAACTTTCAGATTCACCTAAAGTGATTACTTACTGTATTACCAAATGCACGTGTACGTGTAGCATGAAGACTTGATGTCAGTTTTCAGTACTCTGTAACCTAAAGCAAAATCTTAAGTGGGTTGGGAGTAAAGCAGCCCCCTGATTAAGGGGAATTAAAAATCCATGTCATTGTTAATCAGTTGCTACATGGAGTTATTTGGCCATTAGTGTCTTAATCTATGTCATTAGTGTCATTAACCCTATGACACACGTCTGTGGATGATACGTGTCAATCATATAAGAAATTTCATTTGACTTTGCTAATCCATCGTCATTAGAACTCCTAGCTGATTGTTCTAATTAACTACTCTCTCCATCTAAAATAAATAATTTTTTGATTTTTTTTTGTAATTCAAAATAAGTAATTTTTTCAGATTTAAAAAATGAATTAATTATTTTTTTTCTACAATATTCTTGGAGTAAATAGTGTTGGAATATATGTTAGGCATGTTTATGTGAGATAGTAAAGGTTAATATGGTCAATTTCATTACTAATTAATGCTAAAAAATAAATTTCTTAATCTAAGTGAAAACATCCAAAAAATCACTTATTTTGAACTGTGAGGAATAGAGTAATCAAATGACTAACATCTGGCCATCGGTTCCAATTTTTTAAAGGGCAATTCCATGGTTAGATTTTTTAAACAATGTCTGGCATATCTTTATCTCTCGGGGATCATTTGGTTAACAAGCATGTTATTTCATGATTAATTATTTTAAGATTAATTATTTTGAGATTAATTATTTCACTTTTTCATAGAGATAGAAAAAATATTTTACAATTTCGAGATAACTAATTTCAGAATAAATTATATCACAATTTTATCTTAATCAAATATAAATTAAACTTATCTTAAATTTATACCCAAAATTAATTAATCCTTATCGCACGCACCAAACAAGTCCTTACTGTGTAAAAGTTCTGCTGATTTGTCTAAATGAAACAGATTTTTTTTAGGATATAGTACTCTGTAGGCACTTAGGCTCAGATTTATTATATCATGATAGGTGGCATCTTTAGATAAAAAAACAGTTCTACACGACGAATAATTTAATTTATTAGTCTTGTCGAAAAGGGGCCTTTATTTGTTTTAAACATTTCCATATAAATATGCTTCTTCTTTTTTTTTTTCTCGGTGAAAGAGACAATCTTTATTAATCGCTCAAATATACATTTAGTTCCTCCTTTACTTTACTGCTTCCTCTATTTCTATTCTACTTTATTACTGATAAGTTTAGCTGCTGCCAAACAATCAATTTTAGAAGCTCATTATTGTTGAAGTCACTAATCAATTCTAGAAGCTATCATTGTTGAAGCCTCCATTATTGAATGGAGTATTTAACCGCCAACCACCTTCTTTAAGGGTATAAATAAAGCCTTATGTTTTACACATAAAACATCAATCCAGAGAGATTGAAATACAATCCAGAAATTCTATGTAATTCTATTCTTGTGTATAGAGTTGATTCCTCCCAAATAATCGTCATAGTGATTACCGAATCACAACAAGTGGTATCAGAGTATTCGATTTTGTGTTCATCGAGAAATATCGGAACACAAAAATTTCAACCCAGATCTGCATTATTTTCGAAATGTAATCTTCGGTGTATTTTGATCATGCAAAACAAAACTAAAACGAAGAAGTTATGACAATTTAAAGTTTTGTTGTCCAAGGAAGAAGAAGGTGCATAGTAATCGCCCAGTCAGCACCACGTCATCACCTAGTCAGTGCCCAGTCATCATAAATTTCAGAAATAATCCCTGAAGTAATTGAAATTATAAATCTATCCCAAAAGTTCAGTATATTTTCAATTTAACCCCAATAGTTTGGTGTAAATTTGAAAATTTTTTGGAGGCCCTATTTTGATCCAAGAAGAGTCAATCCTACCATTTTTCACCATTCCAGACGCATTGGTGAGGTCCGTTTGGTGAGATTCTGCTCCAAAAATTAGACCAAGCCATTTTAAAGATAAATGGAAGAGTCATCATCATCTGGAGCTATGATAAAGCTTATTGCCACAAATTACACAATTTGTAGAGACCTCGGATGGAAGATCTCCTCAGCTGTAAAGATTTGTTTGATTCCATAAAAGCTAAGGGTAAGAACCCTGATTCCACCAAAGAAGCAGAGTGGAAGAAATTAAATAGAAAAATTATCGGTCAAATTCGACAATGGATTGACGATAGCGTTTTTCATTATGTTGCACAAGAGACAGACACGTATGCCCTCTCGGTGAAATTAGAAGGGATGTATCAAGCCAAGGCATCTAGGAACAAAGCCTTGTTGATGAGCCGTTTGGTAAATTTGAAGTTAAAGCACGGAACTTTAGTTGCCGAGCATACTAGTGAGTTTCAGAGCTTGATAAATCAATTATCGTTTGTTGACATGCCGCTAGGGGATGAGATGCAAGCCCTACTACTTCTTAGTTCTCTTTTTGATAGCTATAAATGATGTCTGTCATGTGCCAGATCTTCGTCTAAACCTAACATCAGGTATAACTCTTGACAAATAGGGCTATGAAAGTTATTTCGGAAAAGGCACTTGGAAATTGCTGAAAAGGGTTATGATTCTCACTCGAGGACATATTTGTGGCAACTTATATAAAACTCATGTGAAGGTATGTTCAGATAGCCTCAATGTTATAGAAAAAGAGGCGTCTCAAAACATGTGGCACCAGAGACTCGGTCACGTAAGTGAAAAGGGGATATCGATTCTAACAAAAAAGCAGTTTATTAGAATGGACAAGAATGTTGCTTTAGACACTTGTAATCATTGCTTATTCGGAAAGAAACATAAAGTCTCTTTTACACTTTCTTCAACCATAAAATCAGAGTTACTCAGTCTGGTACACTATAATATTTGTGGTCCCATGGAGGAGAAATCTCTTGGCGGTAATAGGTATTTTCTGACTTTCATAGATGATGTTTCTCGAAGGTATGGGTGTACTTCTTAAAGACAAAGGACCGGGATTTTGACTATTTCAAGATATTTCATGCCATGCTAGAGCGTGAAAATTAAAATGCCTTCGCTAAGATAATAGAGGCGAATATACTTCCAAGGAGTTCGATTCTTATTGCAAAAGACAAGGGATTTGATATGAGAAGACGGTCCCATGCACCCCACAACATAATGGAGTAGCCGAGAGAATGAATCGGACAGTTATAGAAAGACTCAGAACTATGATCAGTACGGCAAAGCTGCCTACGCTATTCTGCGGAGAAGCTGTTCACGCCGCCTGCTACCTAATCAACCGGTCACCATCAGCCCCGTTGAATTTTGAGATTCCAGAGAAAATATGATCTGGTAAGAATCTCTCATATTCTCACTTAAGGGTATTCGGTTATTTAGCACATGCATCTGTATCCAAGGAGGTCAGGAATAAGCTTGATTGTAGAACTATACCATGTATCTTCATAGGCTATGAAGATGAAGAATTTAGGTATAGTTTATGGGATCCAATACAGAAGACAGTAATCAGAAATAGGGATGTTGTATTCCATGAAAACCAGACAATTGAAGACATTGAAAAGCCCACATTGTCTCATGAAAGAAGTTCTAGTGACCAAAAAGTTGGTCCAGATCCATTAGCATTATAATTTGCCACAAATAGCATGGGGGAACATGAAGAAGTACCAGAAGCAGAACATAAGGATGTTTGGCAGGGGGAGGCACAAACCCCTCAGGAAACTATAGAACCATCGCAGGGGAATGATGATGGTACACCTTCGGAAGCTAATAATCAACAATCTCGTCGATCTGAATGATGTCGGATTCCATCAACTCGATACTCAGAATCGGAGTATATTCTGCTTTCTGAAGACGGAGAACCAGAGAGTTTCCATGAAGCTATATCTCATAAGGATAAAGAAAAATGGCTGCAAGCAATGACCAAAGAGATGAACTCTTTACAGAAAAACAACACTTATGAGATTGTGAAACTTCCACAAGGAAAAAAGGTACTGAAGAGTAAATGGGTATTTAAGCTCAAGAAAGATAGCAGCGGAAAGGTGGTGAAGCACAAAGCCCGATTAGTAGTCAAAGGATTCCTACAGAAAAAGAAAATTGGCTTTGATGAAATATTTTCACCAGTTGTAAAATTGACTTCAATCCGTATCATCCTTGGATTGGTAGCCAGTTTGAATTTGGAGCTTGAACAAATGGATGTCAAGACAACATTTCTTCATGGTGATCTGAATGAAGAAATCTATATGGAGCATCCGGAATGTTTTGAGGTTTCAGGAAAAGAAAACCTCGTCTATAAGCTTACGAAAAGTTTATATGGCCTAAAGCAAGCACCGAGGCAGTGGTACAACAAGTTTGACTCACAAAAATTTATGGTAAGTCAATAATATAAAAGGAATGTTGCAGATCAGTGTGTTTACATTCAGAGATTTTCGGATGGCAATTTTGTTGTACTTCTACTTTATGCAGACAACATGTTATCGTCGGACAAGATGCAACAAAAATTAGACAATTGAAGAAAGAACTCTCTAAGTCTTTTGAAATGAAAGACTTAGGTCCAACTCAGCACATTTTGGGATTGTAAATAACTCGAGATAGGAGAAACAAGAAGTTATGGCTATCTCAATAAAATTATATTAAACGGGTGATCAAACGGTTCAATATGAGTAATTCAAAACCAGTGGGTGCCCCTTTGGCAAATCAGTTCAAGTTGAGCAAAAGTTTGTGCCCCTCATCCAAGAAAGAGATTGAGGAGATGTCTACAATTCCATATTCTTCAGCAGTTGGAAGTCTGGTGTATGCTATGATTTGCACGAGGCCAGATATCGCACATGCGGTAGGTGTGGTGAGTCGTTTTCTTTCTAACCTTGGAAAGAAACATTGGGAGGCAGTTAAGTGGATTCTCAGGTATCTTAAATGTACTTCAAAATCAAGTTTGTGCTTTGGGGGAGTTGATCCAGTCTTGGAAGGCTATACAGATTCAGATATGGCCATATATCCTGATGGAAGCAAATCAACCTCAGGATATGTTTATACTTTTGCAGGGGGAGCTGTGTCATGGAAGTCAAGATTGCAGAAATGTGTTGCACTATCCACAACTGAAACAGAGTATATTGCTGTAGCGGAAGCTGGAAAAGAAATGTTGTGGTTAAAGCGGTTTCTCCAAGAACTAGGGATAAATCAAATAGAGTATAAGTTACATTGTGATAGTCAAAGTACAATTGATTTAAGCAAAAACTCAATGTATCATTCTCGGACAAAGCATATCGACATTCACTATCACTGGATATGCGAGGTGGTGGATCAACAACTATTGAAACTAGTGAAGATCCTTACGAAGGAGAATCCAGCAGACATGTTAACAAAGGTTGTCATTCGAGAAAAGTTAGAGATGTGCAGAGACATAGTTGGAATAACTTTCAGATAGTAGCTGTGTTGGAATGTTGCTGAATGGGGAGAATTGATAAGTTCAGCTGTTGCTAACAACCAATTCTAGAAGCCACCATTGTTGAAGCCTCTATTGTTGAATGGAGAATTTGACCACCAACCACCTTCTTTAAGGCTATAAATAGAGCCTTATGTTTTAGACACAAAACATCAATCCAGAGAGATTGAAATACAATCTAGGAAGAGATTGTGATAACAAAAAATAGTTTGGTGGGGTTTTTTTGTAGAGAGAAATTCTTGGTGTAAATTCTCTGTAATTCTATTCTTGTGTAATAGAGTTGTTTTTCCTCCCAAATAATCGTCATAGTGGTCACAAAATCACAACAATTACAACATAGTTATCCATCTACTTCTTTAGTATTTACAGTAAGTTCTTTATCCATAGTCTTTGTCCTTTTGATGTTGATTTCTTCTCCATGATTATCTGCATTTTCGTCCTGCATTCCTCCTGCACATTCCTTACTATATGTGCTGGACGGTTATGTGTGAAGTATTTATATATTTTAGTAAATTGGTTATAGTTAGGACAATCTTTTACTAAAACGAGATGAACTAGATGACAAGTAGATCACTGGAAAATTTGGAAATGTTTACTTGTTTTCTGTTAGTTTTTAATTATTTAAGCTTAGTGACAGGATCATAATTGTCTTTATTATTGATATTTCAGCTGAAACATACGTACTAAGTTAGCAAAATGAATTACATTTACTCCTATTTGGATGGTTTGTTTCACGTGGTTCATTATTGTATTCTTTTTTTTATTAATACTTACTTGTTTTCATTATTCTTAAAATTACAATGTGAGGTCTGAGGAAAACATGAAAAAGGAAACGACTCCACTGGGGATCGAACCCAGAATCTCTGGTTTCGTAGACCAGCGCCTTATCCATTGGGCCATGGAGTCGAGTTATACATTGTCTATTAGTTTTACTAGTACTACTTAGCGACTAGCGAGTCAAGTATTTTTTTTAAAACCATAATACGGTCTACGGATACTTTAGTTATGATAGTAATGATTCCTAACCCTTTTATATAATTTCTAACCATTTATATTTTGTTTGAAAGAAAGTCGGAAACCTAATAATGCACATGTTCCATGCTTTTCTTTTAATATTTTTCTATACTACGTTGGAGACTAGGGAAGGAAAAAGGGAAAGGGATTAGGAATAGTGAAAGTCGAACACACACCAATTAATATGAATTTTTTTGTTACGTTTTGTCTATAGTTGTATGTGTGAACCTCCCATGGGTTGAAAACCTAGGGTCAACCAGCATAAGTATGCTTGATCTCTCGCATATTATACGGGAGTTCCAGGATAACTATGCTGGAATTCTAGTATAATATGCGGGAGTTCAAGTAAAATTATGTTGGAACTCCCACATAATATACTGGAGTTCCAGCAAGTATAAATATATAGTATAATATACTGGAGTTTTGAGCACCGGTGTTCTAGTCTCCCGTATATTATACAGGAGTCAGCAAAATATACCGGTCCTACATAATATGCTGGAGTTCGTAAACAAATGCACCGAACTCCCGTATATTATATGGGACCGATCTCTGTTGCAGCAAAATAGTAGCTATTTTTTATTGACTTGATAAACACTTGCTATTTTTGATTGACCAGTGCGAAAACTGACTATACCGTGCTATTTTGACAAATTTGGACTCGGCTCAAAACATTGGACTTGGGTCATCTGGGAAGAGAATCAGTTTGTTGGAAGGTGCTGAGATAGTGGATAGGTTACTCTGTGGGAAATTTTTTGTTACTCCTAATCCCCATTCTATCTTCTGTTTTTTCATTTTCTTATTATAATCACAGCTCTATATTTCTTTATATTCAAATTCAATCATCATAGTCGATTACTGATTTAGCTTAATTGCTGATTGTTTGAGTAATGGTAATCACTGCACCATTTTTGTCATTTTCTCGATTGAAATTTGTATGGGGTAAAACTGGTTGATGACAGCTGGACGAATAACAGTGTGACATGTGGCAATGAAGACATGTGAGATATGAATCAACAAATAGTTGTTATCAGTTGCAAGCAGTGAGCGATCCGCGCCGAACAAGCCCCGAAGACAGAACAACTGATAACAATGAATTGCAATATGGTCATCGAGTATTCATTGGACAACCGTACAGAGATTATCTTCATTTAAACTCATCGTTATACATCCATCAATGATGATTTTGTTCTCATTCAAGAGCAGCTTGATTTGAGGATCTTGCCCCCCTAAATAGGGCTATAAATAGCAGGATACATGAAACATTTGGCAGACAAAAGCTATAAGCTATTATCTTGTTCCACTCGGTTTGAACACCTGAAAATTGATTTAATTTTGTTTACTCTTAAAATCGGACAACAATTAAACTTATAAGTGGTTTTAAGGATATGTGATTTCACTTGGCATAAATTGATAAATGTCAGAATTAATGATAGAAATTACAGTAAAAATAAGTAAACCAATGTGAAGAACAATTATGGCCTTTGAGCTAATGCCCTCGAACCGGCCAAACGAACTATTAAAAATATGAGTTGAACAATAGAGCTTGCAAAAGATAAAAATTTGATAAATTACTTTGATATATGTGAATGAAAGATGGTCCCAAAAATAGTTAGAACTCTCTTTATATGATAGAGGAATTCGATGATGATCAAATCGATTCTCTTGTCTATAAACTATGCTATAAATTTAATTGTATATCTTACGGGTCTCATCGTATCTTATGATATAGTAGAGTAGGTTATTTGCAAGGGCGGAACTAGAGTACTCAGAACGAGTTCGGTCAAACCTAATAGCTTTGGTTCAAATACAATATTTGTCCTTAAAATTTTTATGGAACTTTTAGAATTTATTACTTTAAAATCCAATAATTAGAAACAATTAGAATCCCAAATCAATAAGCTTAAAATTCTGGCTCCACCTCTGAGTATTTTGTAGGGGTAGAAGTTGATGAGTGACCACGCCCAACTCAAGTTTTAGAAAGGATAAGTTGTCGTTGTATATATAACCTCACTTATTAATGAGAAAGCTATAACATGTTAGGTGTATGTACGTGTAGGAATATTCTAGATTATTAAAGTTAGTTAGGTGAGTTAGTGAGATAGTTAGTGAGAAAGTGTCATTAGTGTTTTATATATAATTTCATATACAATGTACAAATGAGTTTAATAGAAAATGAAGTCTTCTTCCTTCAATATTTCTCTCTCTAAAATAGCAATTAGGGTTCATAGATTGCTCTCAAAGTCACATGGTACCATAACATTCATCGCAACTGCAAGTGTGAATTATCGATTTTGGAAGATATTGCTCCATATACAAGCAAATTGCAGAAATTGTGAGCTCAACAATGGCGGCAAGGACCAAATTGGATCATAACCATCCACTTTTCCTTCATCCTTCAGATACAACATGTGTGCCCATAGTATTGATCCAGTTGACTAGTTCAGATAACTACACTACTTGGAGTCGAGCAATAGAGATCCAACTACTTGGGAAGAACAAGCTAGGATTGGTTGACGGGACTCTAAAAAGGGCAATTTTGAAGATGAACTAGGTCAACAATGAGATCTTTGTAATGATATAGCCCTAGGATGGATAATGAGCTCGGTATCGAAGGATTTGATAACAAGAATAGTATATACCAAAATTGCTAGGGCTGTTTGGGAAGATATGAGAGAGAGATTTGATAAAGTGAATACTTCACGAGTCTATCAACTTCACAAGGGAATAACAACAATTACACAAGGTACAAACAATGTATCTATGTATTTTTCTAAATTACGCAATTCCTGGGATAAATTTAACAATATGGTACCACCTCTATGTGACTGTCCAAGATCTAGAAATTTTATTGAGTTCATGCAAAAGCAAGTAGTCTTACAATTCCTAGTGGGATTAAACGAAATATAAGAGCAAGTTAGGAGCCAGATTTTGATGAATAGTCCGACTTCAAGCATTAACAAAACATACTCAATTCTAGTTGAAAGAGAGAGTCATAGGACAATAGTTAACACCATAACAGTAGGGGATGAAAATGAACATGCAACTCTTCTAGCTGGTAAAAATGATGCATATCAAAACTATCAAAAGCCAAAGAGGAATTGAAATGTTCAATGTGACTACTACAAGATGAAGGGACATACAAAGGAAGGGTGCTACAAGTTGATTGGGTAACCGAAAGGTTTCAAAGAAATAAACAAAGATAAACAAGAACATTACATACAATATGTGTGCTGAGAATACTAATCCAAACATAGGAAATGGAATGCAGGAAACAATGGGTAACTTGATGAATGTAACAAAGGAGAAATGGCTAGAGCACCACAGATGACTGCAGAATAATATGATTGAGGATATTGAAACTCAATACCAATAATGTGGCTAACATGGCAGGTAATACTGTTTACTCATTTTTTGTTGATGTAGCAAAGGCTTATTGGATAATTGATACAGGTGCAACCAATGTGATTAGTTGCAGACCTGAGATTCTTAAGTAATATTAAAGCAGTTGATGTTAAAGGCACTAAAAAGGTTAATTTGCCAAATGGAGAAATAGCACATGTTACATATATTGGTAACAACAGAATAATATGAACAAGGGAGGTAAAAAATGTTCTATTTATACCAGATTTTCAGTACATCTCATGTCTGTTTCCAACGTCACAAGAGATTTTAGATGCTTGGTTGCATTCTACCCTGATATTTATTTATTCCGGGACCTCTTCACTAGGTAGGTGAAGGGGATTGGTAATAAAGAAATGGACTTTATTTTGTGCGACAAACAACTAATCCAGCATAACTAAAGGAAAGGGAGAATGCAATGGGACTAAAATAAAAGAGAATAAAGTGGAGGCAATCTTCTAGCACAAGAGACCGGGACATGCTTCAGGAGGACCTACGAAGCAGCTCCAGGATACAATTTAGATACTTGTCAATATGTAGTAGATAATTGTTAAGTATGTCCACTATCTAAGCATCACAGATCACCCTCTTTGAGTACTAGTAGATCAAATAAGGTGTTTGAATTGTTGCATTTAGATGTATGTGGCCCTTGTACTACACCAATTTTTAATGAAAATAAATACTTCCTAATTGTTGTGGATGACTATTCTTGTGTGGCATGAATTTTTTTGTTGAAGCTAAAATCATATATCATTATAGTCTTAAGGAACTTTATTATAATAGTGGGGACTCAATCCAATGTTGTGATTAAAATGATTAGATCAGATAATGGAGGGTAGTTTGTGAACTCAGAAATGTAGGAACTATGCAGAACAATGAAAATTATACATCAGAAGACATGTGTATACACACCCCAACAGAATGGGGTGGCATAAAGGAAACACAAATATTTACTTGAAGTTGATAGAGCAATTAAGTTTCAGGGATACATTCATCTCAAGTTTTGGGGTCATTGTATATTAGCTGCTACTTATGTGACAAACAGACAACCATATTTAGTCCTTCAAAGGAAATCACCTTATAAGCTATTCTTTAACAAGAGACCTTCTACCACTCACCAAAGAACTATGATATGCGTATGCTATGATGCTACATTGCCAAAAGGAGATAAGTTTGCAAGCAAAGCAATAAAGTTAGTGTTTATGGGATATTCCAATGTAACTAAAGGATACATTCTGCATGATATGTCAAAACATGTATTCTTTACGAACATAGATGTCACTTTCAGGGAGGATGTATTCCCATTTCAATTGCAATCAGCAGAGACAAGTCAGACAGTGGATCATTTTCTCACATATGATGATCACAGTATACCAATACCTAGAACAACACCAGGCCATACTATAACATCATGTTCACCTGCATTGAACTCAGACTTTAGCACCATAGTTGATCCTGCAACTGGTAATGAATTCTAGAATACTTCCATACCTAAAGATGCTCTTGAGATTGAGTCACCTAATTCAGAAGCACCCACATGAGAGACTCTTCCACCACCAAGGTGTGCTAGTTAACCAATGTTCCTTTAAGAAGATCTCAAAGAGGATCCAAGGAACCTGTATGGATGATAGACTATGTCACCAACAAAAACAAACCTTCTCCTAGCTCAGTTCTATATCCTATTGAAGAGTCTGTCACATATGATAGATTATCATCATCTCATCATCTGTATCTTGGAGCCTTTTCAGCAATCATAGAGCCTAAGAACTTTTAGCAGGCTTCTCAAGATCAAGGTGGGTAGATGCAATGCAAGCATTATTGGAAAATAACACTTGGGAATTGGTTAAGTTACTGGCATGATGTGTTTACAAGGTGTACTCAAGGCCAATGAAGAAGTGGAGAGATTTAAATTGAGCGTGTACTATGATGCCGATTGGGCATCCTGCCCGAACACAAGTAAATCGGTATCACGTTTTATAGTAAAGTATGGAGAGTCACTACTTTCTTGGAAATCGAAAAAGCAAAACACAATATCTAAAAGTTCAGCTGAAGCTGAATACAGAAGCATGGCTAGTGCTGCCTCAGAGGTAGTTTGGTTGACAACACTTTTGAAAGAACTTGGAGCAAATGTAAAACTACCAATCAAAATATACGGTGATAGTAAAGCAGCACTATAGATTGCAGCCAACCCTATATTCCACGAAAGAATAAAGCAAATAGAGATAGTTTACCATTCCATCAATAGAAAATTCTAGGGGATTGATCAAGACAGAGCATGTGGGCCCCAAGGATCAAGAAGCAGACATTTTAACAAAAGGGTTAGCAAGGCCACAACATGAACATCTTGTAAGCAAGCTAAGAGTGCTAAATATTTTTGCACCACATAGCTTGAGGAAGAGTAATGAGAATGCTATAACATAGTAGGTGTATGGATATGTATGAAGGTTCTAAAATGTTCTAGATTATTATGGTATAAGCGGCGCACAATTTCAACTCATTTTTTAGATCTCGTTTTAGATCAATTCTTCTTCAAATCGTCTCGTTTTTACAAATAACTTCCTACATATTAAAGTTACACAATTTAACTAAATTAACCTTTTTTTAGTATTTAAACACACCAAATTAATGGTCAATACAATAAAATATATGCATTTATAACCTATTATCTCAATCTCTATTGTTGTGATGGAATTGAACGTGTATTCGTTTGTTTCAATGTCAATTCACACATTATATGTTTATTTTTTGACTTGATCTCTTCTGTGGTCTTAAATTAATCTTATGGGACACACTCGTATCATATAGCAATGTATTGTTACTACCATAAAGCATCTTATAGTTTTCTAAATTCCCAATAATACAAATGATCCAACATGCATCCTTGTGAAGTCAAACTATTTGGTTAACTTAGCTCATAAGACTCGATATGTTTTTTCTTTTATTTAAACAAGTAGTCCCCCCCCCCCCCCACCTCCCCCTTTTATTTTTTATTTTTTTACATAACTCAATTGTGGTCGACCTTAAATTGATAGCCTTGAGCCTTGTCTATCTTTTAAGGTAAAAATTCACATTTTTCTACTTTTAACTTTAGGTGGCGGACATAAAGTCGTTGAGTTTCACTGTCTACGTACTTGTGTCCATATTAATAAAACATTAATGTGGGAAAGGGTGAAAAGGTACCACCGACAGATGACTTTACTCTTAATAATTTGTCATTAGAGCAGTCTAAGTCAAAATCAACCATATTTTTAATATTATATTTTTAAAAAAAGTGGACCATGGACTTAAGTTGTGTGAAGTGAAATTTTTATGTTGACGAAAGGACAGCAGGAAGGAAAAGATATTAGGTGTGAAACGCTGTGAAAACAGAGTAGGCTAATGCGTTTTTTTTTATTTTTTTCCAAAATAAATATCTCATAGCTTTATTATATAAGAATGATTCAAGGAACGAGGGAAAAAGAATATTCGTACAGAGGGATACATGAGACGATTTGGTTCAGTTTTATTAAATTAAAATTAAATCAATTATACTAGTTTATTAAATACGTAATCAAATCAAAATAACATAAATTGCTTTTTTTTTATTTCGGTTTTAGTCGGTTTTTTCGATTTTCACGGTTTTCGGTTTTCCTTTTTAGTTATATTATTATTGAAAAAGAGATCAAATAATCACCAATTATTCGCATTATTACTATTTTTCTTAATAATATATGAGGAATGCCAATTATTCATATAAATCATAATTTCAAGATGTTCCATAATAGAAAATGACAATAAATATATGACAAAGTAAAGCACTATAAATTTGACAAATCAACTCTAAAATAATCGCCAATTATGTGAGCAAAATGACAAGCAGGAAGGTCGTGTGATGTGAGGAAAAGGTTTTCAATATTTGGGGTTCTTTGATTTTGGAACTTGAACATAGGGAAGATATGAAATAATCTATTTTATTATTTTTTATCTTGTTGGGTTTTAGTTTGGGCTTGAATCTTGATATTTAGGTTCTTTAGATAGAATCTACTAGTGTATAGTGAATTTACAAGCCTACAAATAAATAATATCTCAAGACATTGAAAATTATAAATGTTTAGAAAATACTACAAATTAGATTTTAATGATTATTTTTTATGTATAAAATTTTTAAAATTTATTTATATATAACGTTGGTTTAATTTAGATTCGATTTGGTTTATTATTTGTTAATGCCAAATCAAATCAAAAGTGATCGATTTTTTATTTTTCAATACTAAACTAACTAAATCAAATCATAAGTTGATTTTTTTTTTGATTTGACTTGATTTGTCGGTTTGATTTGGTCTGATTTGATGGTTTGAATTGTACGTATAATATAAGAACAACTCAAGAAATGGAGAGAAAAAATATTAAAGAAAGGAGATGTCGTGTTGCGGACGTGTACCATTAGATCTTTTACAATATCCAAACTTGTTTGTCTAGAGAACATTATCTATTAAATTACTGTTTTTGTCCTAATCCACTGTCCCATAGTTCACCACTATTCTACTAATCTATTATTACTACTATTGAAATTATTGTCCTTGCATTTCGCAAATTACATAATCAGTGCACTTAAAATTAATGGTCAGATTTATTCCCATTTAAAAGTGAATTTAAGTTATTTACAATTACAATTTTAAAGATTTTCTGCAGTGTTAGTGTTACAGCAAGTTACTTACCCCTTTTAAGTGATTAATTGGATAACTCATTACAATGATTTGATTGTATAAATATTTTTTATATCATCAATAAATAGAATTTAAGCTCTTTACAAATTTCTATATCCTTTTTATTCATTTAACTAGTCTAAACTCAAAACAGAAAGTTAAAGCTTTTTCAATATTTTCTGCAACCGTATCACAAGTCAAATAGTTAATATGTATAAAAAATAAAATTAAAATAAAAACATAATGATTCTCTTCCTTGGCCCTGAATTTTTAAACAAAATAAACGTGTTCCACCTTTTTCACATAATTTTCAACAAGCCACATCTCTAAATTTCCAGCACAAAGTTTGTATCAACATGAGTAGCACTTCGGTTTAATTTCTCAGATTAAAATTATGATTACCATATAATAGGTTGCGGCTAGAGATAAACCTGCCTAGATGAACATATCTTGAACCACTCTGATATCACTGTTATGCCGAGAAAGAGGAAAACTTGGAAATAGAGAGGATAAAGAAAACAAAAGTTTAATGTGATAAATCCTTCAAGTTGAAGATAAAAACCACGGGATCGCCAAATTGGCTATACAACAAGTGTCAAATATGGAGAAACAAAAGCAACAAGAACAATAATTTACCAATTAAAGGAAGAAGAGAAATCACAAAAATTGGAGTCGGTGTTCAAGGCTCGAAAGCAGATGTTATAGGCCTCCAATTCCGATCTTGACCATTCAAATCAAAGATTGAAATGTTATGAATACTATTTTTGAGAGAGCATCCCTCGAGAGAAGAAAGAAGAAACAAGGTTCGTTCTGTTGCATGTTTTATTCCAACTAGCCATGTTCAAAATGCATTTTTCGACTTGTTCATCATTGGATTGGGCTAAAATTTTGAATGCTCTCTTACGTGCTAAAGTCTTTAAAATATTAATATCAATGAGCATGAGATAGTTCTATAAAGTTTGGTTCTATCGATAATGACTGGTGTTTTGTTTATAGTCCTATTGATATGCAATTCGTGGTTTTCGTTTTAATTTGTATGATGTGATTTGAGGCTTCAAGCGAGTTCGTATGATATTTTAAGACTTGCTGGTATGTTTGGTTGAGGTCCCGAGAGCTTCAGGTGGATTTTTGATGGTTAACAGATTGGAAATGGACTTGGAAGATTTTTGAGGCAGCTAATGTCTAGTACAACCATACCTGCGAGAGAAGGGTCGTAGGAGCGAGAAATGAGATGGAAGATGGAGAATGCATATTTGGATAAGAAATCCACAAAAGCGAATGCGCTCCTGCGCCAGTTATTTCGCAGAAGTGGAGTTGGGAAGTGGGGATGGGAATTGTAAAAGCGATAAATTTATCCATAAATACGGTCCCGCAGGTTCGAAGAGGGGACCGCTGGTGCACTAAGTCGGGGCTTAAGTGGACTTCGCAGAAGCGAAGGTTTCTCCGCAAAAACGAAATCGCAAGTATGGCCCATGACTCCGCAAATGCGAAAAGTCTAGGATACGGTATAAAATCGAGGGCTAGAGTTATTTCTTTTTTTTTTTTTTGGATTTTGGGACCTCGAATTGAGGCGACATTTGAATGGGTTTTCACTAGATTTCAAGAGGTAAGCCACTTTTGATCATTTTTATTCATTAATATTGAATAACAGTGAAATTTGGGGAATTTTGGACTAGAGGTTGGAGAGTAAGATTTGAGAATTTGAGTAACGATTTTATGTCAGAATTGGATAATTTTTGGTATAGTTGGACTCGTTAGAAAATAAGTGTTCTGATTTCGTAAATTTTGTTGGATTACAAGACGTGGCCCGAGGTTGACTTTTGGGTTGACTTTTTAACTTTTGTTAAAGAACCTAGCTTTATCATATGGAATTGATTCAGATAGCTTGTATTGATTGTATCAAGTTTATTGTGGTTATATTCGAATCATTCAGAGGTCAATTTGCGAGGCAAGGGCTTGGTAGAGTAGGGATTTGCGCGGTTTGATGTAAGTAACACTTTTAAACTCAATTCTGAGGGTATGAATCCCTAAATATATGTGTTATTTATTTGGTGTTGAGGTGACACACAAGCTAGGTGACGGGCACGTGGGCGTGCATCGTATAATTATGGCTCAGTTGATTCCGTGGTAATGTGTAGTTATCAGACATGGTTGCTATTCATGAAACTTTTACTTGTTAGAGCAAATGAGCTACAATCCGCGTTAGAAATTATGCTTAGACTATATGCGTGTTCTGTTGGGACCCATAGAGGTCACTTCTACTGTTGAATTATTTTCTTAAATTACAATTATGTACTTAGCCACAACTATCATTTGCATATCATATCTCAGTCTCTGTTGCTATTTATTGTTACATCATATTATCATTGTTTGAGCTGATTTTCATGAGATTGGTGAGCAAGAGAGACTTTGTTGCCACATCGATTGCGTGCTTGGCTCTTATAGCATGTCAAAATAAGTCTTGGGTCTAACTCACACCCCAAACACTTGCTCAAAGGGAGGAGGATTGCCCAAGACTTATAAGGAGACCAGTAATATTATTCCGGTCCGATGTGAGATTCATTATGTTCATCACCAGGAAGGTGTAGCGTCTGTAGAAGTAAAATTATGGTAACTGAATTTTTTTTATATATATTTTGGACTCGATGTTTGACATATGCTTTAAGGATCTGATTAATTTGGATTTGTGCCGTATAAAGTTTATAAAAGGAAAAATGTTCCTTGTCAATTATTTGTTCTATAGGACTTAAACCTAAAATCCTTAATTAAAGATGAAGGAGTTCTATTTATTCCATCAACGGTGTTGAACGATCGCAATTGATTGAGAATGAAATAATAATGATCCTCAAAGGTTTTGGTGATAAACTATGAACGGAAAGGGATTAGGTAAGTGCCTAGTAGATTCTTGCCCGAAAAAAGATCTATCATCTGCAAAAACAAAATGACAAATATTAGAAGTGATAACCCTAGCATCTAGCTAGTCACAGAACTTCTGATATGAAATGAATAATTAGAAGTAACTATTTGGAAAATTCCACTAATAATTAAATAATGTACATCACCTTCATATATAATTGATGTAGTTTCCACCATTCATGTCAAAGTTCATGCATCAGTATTAAAATGGAAGTTCCATGTAATTATAACAAGTTATATTAATGGTGCGGATCTTTATCTGTGATTCTGTTTCAAGAAAACTCAATTGAATATATCCATGAAATCATTCATGATATGTTCCACTAAGGCTTGACTTCTATTTAGTACTACTAGTACTATTGAGACACATCATTATCTGTTCACCTTCCACTTGCACACTGTGCTCATCCTTGTTCCCCATTTTGACTTAATAAATTTCCTCATCATACCTACCACTTAAACCTAAAGTCCATTGTCCCCCTTCTCCCCTAGCTTTACGTTTCATGTCAATGGTTCACACCCACATTAAATTTATAATGTAAAAATCATATCTTATTACATGTAACTTTTTTTGATAAAGATATAATTGATAATCTAACAAAAATGATAATAATATGCTATAATAGGTTAAAATACGCTGACAACGTAAATAATTTTTTCATTGTTGATATGTGTAGATTGGGCGGAACAAGTGTATAACCTATAGATTTGAACGTAGCGTAGGTGAAATGGGGCTCGACACCCTTCGTTTCAAAATTACACCGTATATAAAAGGTCAATTTTTTACCCTTATACATATACATGTTTTATATTACTTGTTGAATATAATCCCTTTAGCTTCTTTGCATGTTTGCTTCTTTTATTTTCTGAATCCTCTGCTTGGACATATTCAGAATCTTTTAATATACCTCGTATTTGTATTAGAAAATCGGTTGCAATTTATAAATATTTAATTGTAAACTCAATAATTAATAAAATAAGATATGAGTTTAGTGATAAGTTCGGAACCATAAACTTAAAATCTTGGTTATATACATATTTCTTTCAGTTATTCAATCTTAATTAGCTATCTTCGTAACTTATGATTAAATTGTTCCGCGCTATTAGACTTGCTTAGTTGTAGGAACTAGGTGCCATTATCACAAGTTCATGAAGGGTGGACAGGGGTCGTCACGAATTGTAAATCCTCAATTATACGTACCTAATGCTGCCCGACTTACATAACGTGGATATAAGTAACCTTTTTGACTTTGTGATTTGATTGCCGCAACCAATAGGTACACACAAAGTGCTTTCTTTTCATATATTGTGCTAGCGTGCTTTCTTTTCATATTGTGCTACATAGTGCGGATATGTCCATAATATGACTGTATAAAATGGGGCACTGGCTAGTCTTTGTTGCATTAAAGGGCTAGCTTATCAATACTGATCACAACAAAAGATTAGGAAAGGATTTATACGTTTTAGCCATGGCTGCCACTTCTCTTACTTTATTTCTAGCTTTTCTTTGTTTCTCTCAAGTTATCTACTTGAATGCCGTCCCAATTACAAGTAAGTAATCTTTTGGTTTTCTTACTTAACATTAATTTTCTCTTCTTCTGGTCTCATTAGATGATTCTTTGATGATTAATATATTGTGTGTAATTCTGATTTTTATTTGTAGGAAGCGCAAGTCTGGTATACAAATCTCAAGAACACAAGGTTTTAAAGAATATGAAGGAAAGTATGGAAATAGCTGATCATGCCATCATAAGAAGAATGGACGCTGAGCTCATGAATGATTATCCAGGTGCCGGTGCGAATAATCACCACACTCCAGGCCACCCTTAGAAAAATGATGACACGCACAAATCGAGAAATGATCCTCAGATAAAGGTTGTGTTGGCTGCTAGCTAGTAATAGATATATATGTGCTCCAAATTAATGTTTAGTAGTACTATTGTGTTAGGTAAAGTCACTAAAGTTCTCGTGTAATCCTAGTTATGATCGAAAATCTAATAAGAGGGAGTTTATCTCTTTTGTTATATACGTAGTAGTTTTATGTTAGAAGAGGAGAGAGGGATAGCTGAGAATTATTGAGGATTAACTACGTAAATTTCATGATGTGATGAAATGAGAGTTGTGGTCATCATATGTACAGTTTAAAATTGTTATCCCTTTGATGAACTGACTTTCTAATTAAAAGATTGAAGTTCTCTTCTCTAGTTTTGGTCTCCCAACATTTTAACTTTTCCTTCTGTGTTTAACATTGCTTTGACATGACAATCAGAAACTAACTTTGCTTCAGCTCTCCTTATGGCTACATTAGGAAAAGGGAAAAATAGTAAGAATATGGAAACTAATGAGAAAGTTTTAAAAATTTCCAAAGTTAAATAGGGTTGAGATGAAAATTTGATTTGGATCTCATCAGTTTGAATGACATATAATTTTTGTGTGTGTGTGTGTGGGGGGGGGGGGGCACTATTTTTATTTGGATCTCATTTAGTAGCTATATTTCATTTTCACTAGTTTCAGCATAAATAATAATTAATTTAATCAAAATCATGGAGCTACATCTGAATTAGTAACTCACCTCCAAAGACGTAATTTATATAATAATTATGTACAATTAGAAACGAGAAATCAGTTAAGTCATTTTAAATTGGATTAAAATAGTAACTTTGTGCGCATTTACAAATGAGGTGAGTGGATATTTTTTTAGAAAAACTTTCGCATTTAAATGTCACCCTTCTGTGGACTTCCAAGAATGTCGTGACAATGTAAAGTTATCTTTACAACCAGAAAGTTAATGATATTAAATTGCACGCAAAATTAGCTAATTAAACATCTTCTAAGCAATTTGGCACATCAACACTCTTTGTTTAAACGGTGAAGTGGTATTTTGAGTTGGTAACCATACACTCTTTTGCCACTAGTGGCTTTGTTTGGATGGTCCCATGAATCTTATATTATCTCTTAAATATTATTCCTATCGGTCCACAATAAGCGATTATTTTATCTTTTTATTTTAGTCCAAAATAAGTGTCTATTTACATAATCAAAAAAAAATTAATTTTATTTTTCCAAAATTTGCCCTTATTTACATATTCTAATGTGTCAAGATACAATTAATTAAAGCTAATTTTGTGAGTACGTCTTTTTCTCTAAGAGATCGTATTTCCTTGATGAGGGTGTCAAAGATAGATAAAATGATCACTTATTGTGACCCAGAGGAAGTATAATTAGACTGAAATAAATTGAAACACCTAAAGAGTTCCTAGATCAATGTCCACCTTCGCGGAAGGATAATATGACTTCTAAGCTTCTGACAAACACAAAATCTAATTACATAATGTTTAAAACTTCGAGTTCTTTTGAAGTCTTTTGTTAATTCTATCTTTTCTACGACCTCTTTCTTAATCTGTATCACTATAAAACTGCTACTTACATTGAGTCCGGAACCGAAATAACACACAATTTAACAAAAATTATCCTTTTAAACTAAAAAAAAAAATACCAAAATAACCATTTCGCAGTATAAAACTGCGAAATGCACTAACGGCTGTTAGTGCATTTCGCAGTTTTATACTGCGAAATGCATTTTTTTATTTTTTATTTTTAATACTGCGAATTTTTTTTTTTTTTTTTTTTTTTTTTTTTTTTTTTTTTTTTAAATTTCGCATTATTATTGCATGTTATGAAAAAAAATTAGCAAATTTTATCGTTTTCACAATTAACAAATTTTATTTTTGTTGTGTTATTGGTTGCTAATGTTTGAGTTTATTTTCATTTGCAAAATCTTGTACTTTTATCATAACTAGTCTTTGTATACGCGCGTTGCGCGTGTACTCTATATTTTTTAATTTATTCTAAAAAGACAAAATTATGGTTGATTAACTTGCAAAAGATTTTTTTCTTCTTCTCATCATAATGCAAATTATTCAATTGCTTTAATAAGTACTACATATTTATTGTTTGCAACATATAGAAAATAATAAATTATTTTTGTAAAAATAGATAAATTCAATCGTTATAGTATGATTAATCTACAATTCTTCTTTTTATCTAAACACATAATCATGCATATCAGATTCTTCATCTGGTAGTATTTCTTCAATCGTTTGATTATGAAAATATTACTTTAATATTGTATTGGAAGGAGTTAGAATATAAAATTCATGTTGATCAAAATTAGAATTTATTCTTCCCACATATGTAATATTTTTATTTTCTTGTATGGCTATAATCAACTCTCATATAAATAAAGACTTTTTAAAAATGATTAAAAAATTTACAAAAATAGTTAAATAACTATTTATAAATATTAGGAAATAATTAAATGGATATTGCTAAATATTAGGAAAATAACTAAATGACTAATTTGTCTAGTGTGAATTCTATTTTAAAAGGGTAAAAAAGGCAAACGATATTTCGCTAAGGGCCTTCGTGCTTTTAATATAGTATAGATTAAAATATGTCGAAATCTGAATTATTTAAAAAAATGTATCTAGTAAATTATTCTTAGGAAAATTATTTATCTTCTCAAGTATTTTGATGCAAAATTACTTGTAACTCATAATATTATGCATGCCTCTTATATTGCTTTAAATTAATACTAGTTAGTTAGAAAGTAGTCTAAAAGCAACCAAAAATAGTGGACTATCAAAAAACTTCAACAACAAGTTATTTTGTATAAATAAGTAATGGATTTAAATTATATATCTTCATAATGTAATGAAAATATAATTTATTCTGTTATAATATCTTATCTAACGCTTATTTTTAGCTATCATATTATTAATTAATGTTATTAAATAGAGTAATTTTATAATTATTTTTTAATTGATCTGATTGTATAAAATCATATTTACATAATGCATAAAATTCCTACAAACTATAATAATGGTCTTGCAATTTAAGTTTTCAATATCTCCAATCAACAACTAACCAATAATACTCCGAAAAGAGCTTTACTTCATTATTCGTCAAAAAGTCTCTATTGTGTTAGAAGTACGTGGTCCGACCTAAGATATTTTAGCAAAACACAATAGAGATTTTTTCTTAGCAAACATGAAAAGGTTAATTCTACAAGTAGTTTTGCATCAAATAAGCGTTATTTTTAATTCACATATTTATTTTAAATGACTAGTATTAATTTAAAGCAACATAAGCGGCATTCATAAGATTATGAGTTACAAGTAGTTTTGCATCAAAATACTTGAGAAGATAAACAATTTTCCTAGCAATAATTTATTAGATAATTTTTTTAAAAAAATAACTCAGATTTCGACATATTTTAATTATGATAAAAGTACAAGATTTTGCAAATGAAAATAAACTCAAACATTAGCAACCAATAACACAACAAAAATAAAATTTGTTAATTGTGAAAACGATAAAATTTGCTAATTTTTTTTTCATAACATGCAATAATAATGCGAAATTTAAAAAAAAAAAAAAATTGAATAGTAATTCGCAGTATATTCGCGCAAAAAAAAAAAAAAAAAAAAAAAAAAAAAAAAAAAATGCATTTCGCAGTATAAAACTGCGAAATGCACTAACGGCCGTTAGTGCATTTCGCAGTTTTATACTGCGAAATGCCTAATTTGGTATTTTTTTTTTAGTTTAAAAGGGTAATTTTTGTTAAATTGTGTGTTATTTCGGTTCCGGACCCTACTTACATTTCCCCTCTAAATAACTTTTAGTTTTGAGATAACCACTCCTTACTGCAACTACCATTTCTTTCTTAAACGGCCTCCAATAATCTTTTTGATCTATTTCAGAGTGTGCAATACCCTTGTTTGTTGAATATATCAAAAAATAGATATTTATGTGTTTCAGATGCTAAGTCATCATAGAGACAAAATATGTTATGCTCCACTAAAATTTGCATCTAGCCTCTCTTTCATAAGATGTTTACCGTGAGCTGCTAACCACACAACAACTTTATATTTTGGTTGCATCACTGGGTTCCAAATGACCTCTGTTATCTTTAGTCTAGCCAGGTTATCCAGCATAGCATCAAAGCTTCGACGGCGACTCCATAAAGTTTGTGGCCTAAAATGAAAATTAATAAGAGACCTTATACTTTTTTATTAGCATATACACACACATATACAAAAAAAAAAAAGAGAATAGTGTTGTCATTTTTTCATACTTGTTATTTATAGTATAACATGCTTAAATGATAAAACCTTAAACTTTACATCGTAGTATTATCATTTATATTAGTAAGAGGTAACTTAAATAAATTGGACGTAACACATGTATCTTCAGTATGTTACCTTTGGTTTTGTTGTAGAAAATATATTTACTAATATGAAGATCTCAGTAATTTAATTCAAAGTTCTAAAATACTTTTAGTGTTAAAGAGTAGATAGTCTTTCTTTCTTTCTTTTGTCCAAGGTTTATTGTATTTTTTTCTTTGCAAACTTTAATATTGTCTAGCTTGAAATAAAATCATTAAATTCATTATTAAAAAAATTTGGGAACCTAAATTAAAGCTTTACTAATTCTCCTATTCGAGCCACATGTTCATCCCTACTATAAATCAAATTTTATAGAGTTTCAATTAAGATAAGACAACAATCAGTGAATGTGTTATTTAGTTACCAACTGTGAATGAAGCTGTTGAATAACACGTTCATGGGCAGTGGTCTACAGTTAATTGTTGATCATTAATGTGGGCGGCTCAATGGAACTAGTTGCTTAAAACTAAAATATATTAAAAGGCCCTAATTTTTTTCATAATATCCATATAATATTGAGATAAAAAAAGTGGAGAGAGAACAACGTATAATATGTGGGTTAGGCGTAAGTCATATGGTATTGAACTTCCTATAGAAAAATATAGCGTTAAATGAAAATGGTAAAAGTATTGAGCCTATTATCGATCGTGTTCTGAATCTTACGATAGTTATCTCTGGATTCTTAGTCTAAAAAAAAATGAGACACAAAAAAATTTGATTACTGATATGAGGATCTGTCAAATGTGACAAAAAGGAATAGCTACTTTAGAGAGTTTGATTCTAAATTAGAAAGTAAAATAGTAAAAAATATTTAAAAAAATAAAGAAAAATAGAATTGGTGAGAAGATAAATATACTATTTAATTTAGTGAGAGAAAAGTTTTATCGCCATACTCGGCCCGAGCGTACCACTTTGTAATTTTAAACTTTTAAGGGATAACCCTCAACTTAGGCGGATGAGGCCATATTCTGAATTATATGAAAATATCATCTCCCTCAACTAAGGGATAAACATATCCAAAAGCTCATATATATATATATATATATATATATATATATATATATATATATATATATATATATATAGTCGTGCATGCTAACGTGGCCGCCATGAATATCTACTGATATACAAACTATACAGGACATGTCTACAAGCCTCTAGAGATGAATGTATCATGGTCGGGACAAGTCCTCGACCTACCCATCAACCTGTATAAGAAAATGGACTCCAAGGTCTAAACCTGGCAACTCCGGTGAAGTAAAGCTTACAAACCAAGCTGATGTTTGGCTCTGTCTACTGGAAAAGTTTATCAGCTATCTATCAAGACATTCAAGCATGAAATGTAGCGTCTCCGACAAAAGGGACGTCAGTACGAAATAATGTATCGAGTATGTAAGGCAAAAAAATAACTGAAAGCTGAAATTGAACTGATAATATAATAACTAAAAGTAATTGCGGGTCAAAGATAATCTGAAGATGTGCTTACCTATGATACTGACTCAACTCTCTCAATAGAGTAAGTAAAATAGATGTCCGGCCCTATAAGGCTCGGTATGTGTAACTGCTGGCTCACTCATAGGCGCTCGACCATACTAGGCTTTTTTATCTCAGCCATTCTGGGCTCACTCATAAGAGCTCGGTCAAAGTAAACTCGGTATATAACTTACGATCTGATTAGAGGTTGTCCGATTATAGCTTAATTGAGGTAACAATATTGTAATATTGTACATATATAAACTATCTACTCTCTTGGCTGAAAGAAGACAATACTTAGCTAAATAGAAAGTCCCAATAAGGGGAATGTTGTAACTTAGGAGACTGGTATAATGTGAATAAATTAAGAAATACGAATGTCTCTTTATGTCTTGTTATCAAACACATGTCGTTATGAGATCATGCCAAAATAAACAAAAGGTTTAGCCTTAACATACCTTGTCACAATCTGTCCGATAACCATGTTAAACGCGTCTTGTTGAACCTACAACAAGGATAACAATACTATGATAAAGTTATGAAAGGTACAACTATCGCACATCGAACGTCAAGCTAATTTTATAATAAAACGGGCATTATCTCCCGTATAATCTTTACTTCCTTCCAATTCGACATAACCCAAAAACAACAAGAATAAAAAAACAACAACATGTATACATCATTTTTCAATCTTACATCCATCAAAAAATACCACAAAACAGCCCACATACCCCAATTAGTTCATACACAAAACAATAACCCTAGTAATGTCAAAGAAACTCGAAAATGCAATGACGAATAACACTCCAACCACCCTGACATTATGGGGTGATTATCCACGCCCTTTCTTATCCCAAAGTGCATAAAAACATTAGCAAAATAGACAATTCAACAGCAACACGAATCAGCCCACAAAACAGTCCCACAAGTTCAACAACTGAAAATTGATTTTTTAGTTTACTAAAATATGTTTCGATTTTTCTTTTCTTTCAAATTGAGTAACTCAACTAGCGGTAAATAATTAAGACTTTTGTTCTATAAACCAACCATGAATTCAACTTGAAAATAAGCTTACAGCCAGAAAACGGTGATGCAACAACAAACAACATACCACTCTTTTGAAACTCACTAGGGCTAGTCTTTACGATCGAGTCACACCTTGTACAAGCCTAGATAATGGAAGGAGAAGCATAAATTTACCTTGGACTGAGTAGAACCCACGAAACCTAGCCCTTATTCATCCAAAATCAATCCCCCAACAAAGCTAAAAGAAGGAGAAAGAGAAACTAGTAAGTTGTCCGGACTTTTTGGCACTAGAATCACATCATAACACCCGAAATAACCTAGGGTTTGTGCGGGATTTTCGGGGAGGAGTTGCAGTTCAATTTGATTTTCTTGGTCTGAAATATGGGTGAAACAAATGAGTTGATAAGCCCTTAAAAGTCCCCTCTTAGCCGACTATGGATTTTTTAATTGAGGTCTCTCATTTTGGCAAGTTGGTGATGAACCTACTTGTCACCTACTAGTCTAGGCAGTCTCACAAAAATACAAATATCTCTTTACTATATTATTGTATCGATGAACGGTTTAATCCTTCGGAAACTTTACTCCTGGTCTTCAATTTGGTAGGTGGATAATCATGTAATTCCAATTTCATTGGGAGAAATGCTCAGCTACATTTGACCTAGTTTTCGGCATGTTTATGAATGTGACATGTGAGCCAACTTTTTTTCCACAACTCGCGTGACTTCAAAACATAGCACACGACTATCATAAGAGTAAAACAACTCATAATATATCCTTCTTATCATTTTGAGCATCCTAGTCTCACCCTAAAATTACATATTATAACATTCCCAGCTTGTCGACTTTTGACGAAACCTATTTTCTTTGACTCATTTAGCTTCTAAGCCTTCCAACCCTCTTGGTACTTGCAGTTCATGATCTTAAATAGTTGTAACCTTCAAGTTAGCATGATTTACTTACTTTATGTACTTTCAAAGATGATCTTATTTTTGAGCTTACATCAATTAACTTACGATGTACTCTCACGTACAAAAATATGGAGTGTAACATCACTGCCCCCTTTGGTACATTTGTCCTCAAATGTTGACTGATGTACTTACAGTCTCATAACCTATAGCTCTTATGCTTTACTATTGTCTTTGACATCTAGGCAACTATTCTGTGAATAAATCCAAAGTCTAGGTCATTCCCCCTTAAGGCCTCTTTCTCGCACCATGACATGTGGTCAGAATTCTTCCAATCTCATTACTGTTGCTACCTTCTGTCATGCAGGTTGTACCTCTATCAATGTATGTGCGTCTATGCGACTCTTCCCTCCTCTTTCTCCATATTTTAGCCAATCTCTTGGCCTCATTTTGTTAACCTACATAGAACTATTACAATATGTCCCTCTGGGCATCTATAAGTATATTGGAGTCCTTCGTTGGTACTTTGTCAGACTTACGACTATCACTACATCTTGTTTCATAGCTTTAATTATCTACCCTCATGGCTTTACTACATCTAGGCGGGTTATAATATACCATAACACTTACTTCAGTTTATTATTATCGAGGTTTTCTATCCAACTCTATATTACTCTCTCGCTTCTTTTTCTATATGTATAAGTCTAAGTCCTTTAATGCTTCCTCATTACTACTGTTTGTCGCGCCCCTTTTTTCTCGTGAAATCGGGTTTATGACATTTGAAGGGACAACTCATTCCTTTTGGGAACTGGGTTTGTAATTAAAGATTCACCACCTAATGATTAGGGTGCATTGGGACACGTTCGATTTGAATAACCATAGATAGGGTAAGGGCTTGAAATTATTCTAAGGGGGAGGTGTTAGGCACCCCTCAGAATCCACTAGTATGGTTCCCGGCTGGACAATTATTGTGAATTGAGGTGCAATTAGCATATAGGCAGATAACGCTCAAATAAGAGGGGAATTCAACATAATGGTTTGGAAGTAAGCAAAGTTTGAAAGGACAATTAGAAAGGCTAAGTTTAAATATGGAGTTAAAATGCTAAAGAAAAGAAATAAAGAATAAAGGAAGGGGGTCCTAGGTTTATTAAAATATGGATCAACCTACACAATGTCCGACCACTCCTCGATGAGGGGCTACACGTGACATTAACGCATGTTCATCATATTCATATCTACCCATCCCACCCCGTTAAGGTATCTAAAGCGTGGATCGGTATCGATTACTTATTGCATGTTATTACCTGTCCCACTTCTATCAATCCCGAAGGCACTTAGGACTACTAATACTAAAAACGGAAGGATATTAGGCTTATTTGAAGTTTCAAAGGTAAAACTCTAAGGCGCCATACAAAATACATATTGCATATTTTGGGGAAAGCATATAAACAAGTAAGGCTCATATATACCTCCTTAAACAAAGAAAGCATACAATTAGCATAACTTGCACATACTGTTTAGGTTTGATTAAAATTACCATAGACGAGGGAAGTTAATTATTGAGGTAGCTTAGTTTATTATATAACTCAGATAAAAAGTCTGAATCAGGCTTGCCTGCTGGTTGTAGCAATTAACAAAGCAGATTTAGTATTATAATCATTATCCTAAGGCTTGCCTAAGTGCTTAGACGAAGTCCTATAGACTTGATGTCTATTCAATTATGAAGATGATGAGATAGTAAAGCTTGAACTGAATTGTTTGAAGTTCTATATGCATATTTGTTAAAATTGTTAACTAAGGGAACTAGATTATCAAAAGAGATGCAGAATGTACAAGAATAAAAAAAATGGTTACAGGTTCTGCTAGTTATAACATCTTCTATTACTGATTTTATATCTAATATTGATTATGAAGAAAAATGGATAAGAATTGCTCGAGGATCCCTATAGGCATGATTTCTATGCATTACTGATTATTAGACGTGGTATCTAATTGCAAAAACCTTACAGACATGGTATCTAAATGCAGATACTTGTTTTAAACCTAATAGACATGGTATCTAAATACAAAATCTTGTGTTAAACCTTGTAGGCATGGTATCTAAATGTAGTTTGAATTATGCAGAATTAAAATATTCCTATAGGCATGGCTTCTAGGTGAAGTTTGAATATGCAAAAATTAAAAACACCCTATAGGCATGATTTCTAGGTGAAGTTTGAATATGAAGAAATTGAAAGCAATACCCTATAGGCATGATTTCTACCCTTGCATGCATAGTTCCCCACCCTTTTCACTAGCCAACCCCAAATGTTTATTACAACTTATTACAAACCAGAATAATAAATTACATCAGAAAAGTACAACTAGAGGAAGCCTGATTCTTGACTTCCTCTCTGAGTTATGAGATAAACCAAATCAAAGTCCACCGATCCAAAGCCTTTCTCTAATTTGAGTGTGTCAGAGTTCCCTAAGAGCCTCAATGGGACTCCGGGCAGTGCTCATACCCAAATAGTATCATCAGAATAGGGACAACTGCAGTGTGGAAGTGCCAGCCTTCATGTGTCCAATTTCAGAGGGAGCTCAAGGTCCCAAGGCAAGGCTCACAAGAGAGGGGCAGAACTTAAGTCTAAGAGATAGTGCAAGTGAATAAGCAGAGCTTAAAGAATTAAATAAGTGAAAAAAGGGAAAGAGGTGCTGGGAAACAGTTACAGAGTGAAAGATTTCACACAAAGGGGTACAGGGATTAGGAACTGCAAACATCCTATGCTTAGGCATCAGTTAATTCTGGGCATGCACAAAAATAGGGAGTGTTGTTATGCTTACAAAATCAGCTAGAATACACAACATATAATGGTAACACAGAGGTTGTGATCTCAAGGGAATCAAGTTTGGGTCATAGACATCAATACATAATATTGTCATGCCTCAAACAAATCATTAGTAACAAACACATTGGGGTAGGGGTTTAGGATTGCATAAAAGAATTAGATTAAGCAGAAGGGAATTACAACATGCCTAGAATAAAGTACTGAATTAAACACAAACAGTAGGCAGAAAAGAAAAAGTATTAAGTAAAATTGTTGTGATGCTGAAATCTTAATCAAGACATACTAGTTCAAAGAAACAAAAATGTAGTAAAAGCAGATAGCCGGACTTGGGAGACAGGCCACGGTACAAGTAGCAAGAGAGAATATTTTGAATATAAGTGTAAGTTCAAAAACTAAGAGTGTTTGTGTGTGTCTGTGTTAATGAAAGGGCAGGGTATTTATAGTTTGAAAATAAGTGGAAAATAAGGGCAGCAATTATGGAACTATGTACCAATTAAAATCAAATCAGCATAAGACTTTCTTTAATTAAGAAGTTAAAATCAAACGGTAATGGGCAGAAAACATTTAAGGGAAAAACCTAAGTAGAACACCATGTATAGAATAAACAATTAGGGGTAAGTACATAAGAGTCCAATTAAGGAAACAACTCTTGTAGAATTGGTGAAGATACTCGGTTAACCAAATAAGGTAGGAAACATGATAGATTTGCAAAATATGGAGACAATCAGTTCCCAGTTGTGACGACCCAAAGGGTCATCACTTATGTAATTAATCATTTCCGAGCTTCCGAGGCCTTGAAAACCTCATTCTATGTTGCCTCGATTTACGTGCACGATCCGAGCATGTAGCCGGAAAGATTTTGTGATAGAAAATATGAATTCTATGAGAAATTTGGATAAAAATGATATTAATATTGATATGGTTGACTTCGGTCAACATTTTTGGTAAACGGATCCGACCCGAGATTGGATGGTCCCGAGAGGTCCGTAGGAAAATATGGGACTTGGACATGCGTCCGGAGTCGAATTCTGAGGCCTAGAGCCCAAGTTATGAATTTTTATGTGAAATTGTTTTTGATACAATTATTAAAGGAAATAAATTAATTGACCTTGGTATCGGGCTCGTATTTTGGTTCCGACGCCCGGTACAAGTCTTAAATATTATATATGTGATTTCTGTAAAGTTTGGTGACATTTGGATGTCGTTTGAGATGTTTTGGACCTTGAGTCCCAAGTTTGAAAGTTTTGAAAACTAAAGGTATGAAAATCATGCATTTGAGGCTTGATTTGATGAAAACGAGGTGATATTGGCGACGTGATCGCACGAACAAGTTCATAATGTGTTTTTGAGGTTATGTGCATATTTGGTTTGGAGCCCCGAGGGCTCGGGTGAACTTTGGATAGGCCACGAGATCAATTTATCATGTTAGAAGTTGCTGTCTGCAACTGGTCTGCAGAGTTCGCAAATGCGAACAATAGTTCGCAAATGCGAACTCCCCACTATTCTGCAGAGTTCGCAAATGCGAACAATAGTTCGCAAATGCGAACTCCCCCCTATTGTGCCTGTGTTCGCAAACGCGAACAATAGTTCGCAAATGCGAACTTGACCCTACTGTGCCTGTGTTCGCAAATGCGAACTATAGTTCACAAATGCGAACTGGCCACTATTCTGCCTGGGTTCGCAAATACGAACAATAGTTCGCAAATGCGAACCTCCCCATATTTAGCCTTTGTTCGCAATTGCGAACAATAGTTCGCAAATGCGAACTTCCCAGTTTTGCCTTGTCTTCGCAAATGCGAAGAAAAGTTCGCAAATGCGAACTTCCCACCCTTAGCTTATTTTTCAAAATCCAGAAATTGGTCGGGGTTCGCAATTGCGAACCCATGTTCGCAAATGCGAACACAGAGACCTGAAAAACACGAATTTCAGTCATTTCTTCATTTTTCACAAAACCAAAACACCCATTTGCGATTCTTCAAGGATTTCTTCTTCATCAAAACGATTGTAAGTCACTTTTTACTTAATTCTTTCAATTCCTAATATCATTAAACATGTTTTTCATAAGAAATCAAAGATTTTCATGGTAAAATTCTTGTTTTTGTTAGAAAATAGGGTTTTTCATAAATTAGGGAATTGGACCTCGAATTGAGGTCCGATTTTGAAACAAATTATATATATGAACTCGTGGGGGGATGGGTAACCGGATTTTGGTCCTAACCCCGAATTCCGACCATGTGGGCCCGGGCTTGAAATTCACTATTCATGGCAGAATATTGTAAAAGTGGTATTTGGTCTTAAGAATTAGTTTGTTGAGTAGTATTGATGATATTAAATCAATTGTGTATAGATACGATTGGATTGGAGTCAAATTCGAAAGGAAAGGGCATTGCTACGGATTAAATCATTCGTAAACTTTCGAGGTAAGTGTTTGTTCTATCCTAGTTTGTAGGAATATGAATTTAGTTATGAATAAATTGCTGAATAAGAGTTATTGGTGTTATACCGGTAATGAAGGTAATTTATTGAAATTATTATAAATTATTGGTTTAAGACCGGTAATTATAAATATTGTTGACATAGAGATTATTGGCTAAATGCCGGTAACATATATACTTTATATTTGGGATCGGGTGGTACGCCTACCACGAGATATAATTATTGATATTTGGGAGCGGGTGGTACGCCTACCACGAGATATAATTATTGATATAATTGGGAGCGGGTGGTACGCCTACCACGAGATATAATTATTGATATATTTGGGAGCGGGTGGTACGCCTACCACGAGATATAATTATTGATATATTTGGGAGCGGGTGGTACGCCTACCACGAGATATAATTATTGATATTTGGGAGCGGGTGGTACGCCTACCACGATATATAATTATTGATAATTGGGAGCGGGTGGTACGCCTACCACAAGAGATAATTACCGTGATAGTTGGGAGCGGGTGGTACGCCTACCACGAGACATGAAATGAAAGAGGAAATTGAGACAAGAAAGTAAGGTTTATTCTGTTGATTAGATTATTCTGGATAACTTGAGTTATTGACTGTTATTTTAGAGCAGAGTATTTCTTTATAAATGTATTGTATATATATATATATATATCTATATTGCAACCGTACAGGTTTAGGTGGGTGACCGGCCTTAGCCTTGTCACTAGTTCGCCGGGATAGGCTAGGCACTTACCAAGACATGGGGTCGGTTGTGCCGATACTACACTCGCGCTCTTTTGCGCGTATACAAAGTTACGTACGAGCAGCAGCGACAAGAGAGACTTGTGGATTTTTCGACTACCGAGACTACGAGGTAGCTTGCAGACGTCCGCAGGCCCGTCGTCTCTTTCTTTATTTATGTTAATAGCTGTAGTCTCATTGTTCCGAGACAAACAGAATTATGTTATATTTCTTTCAGACTTTTATGTGTAGTATTCCATAGTAGTTTGTGAGTTGGTGACTCCACGTCTTGGGTAGAGGATTTCAGTATGATTTTCACCGTGTGATTTGTTATTCCGCATTTATTTAATTAAAATTTTGTTAAAAACAGGATAGTATGAATACAATGGCTTGCCTAGCTACCACGAGTAGGCGCCATCACGATCCCGATGTTGGGGGAAAATCCGGGTCGTGACAAGTTGGTATCAGAGCTCTAGGTTACATAGGTCTCACCACTCACGAACAAGCTTAGTAGAGTTTGAGAGGTAGGTACGGAGACGTCTGTACTTGTCCTCCAGAGTCTATTGAGTTAGGAAAGAGTCTCTCATTTGTTCTTTCTTATCGTGCGAATTTGTTCTTCAAAGTGTTAAGTTAAATTTCCACTCTTGTCTTCCCACGAACGGCGTAGTCACGTACCGCTTATCCAGCCGAACAATGGCACAGGCTGGTGATAGATCAACTATTCCTTCAAAAGTTTTACGGAGGACAAGTTTCACCAAAGTCTTCGCTGCCACCTTCAGCGGTGCATCTTTTGAGAACCCACGAGATTGTGCTTGACAGTTCTTATGAGGAATTACAGAACGTGGGAATAGTCGAATGCGAGGAGTTCATTTTACCGTGCTACGGAAGGCACACAGAAGTAGTGGGAAGATAATGTATTTACCACACAAGTTATGGTCTCAACGGAAGACGCAATTATATCAGGAGATCACCTAATAAATCGTGTTGGGTTTCAACGGACCTTGACGTCCGGTCGATGTGTTGGAGTTGTGAAGGACAAATATGATGAGTTATTGGAATGTATATATATGGTATGGAAATGTCCTCCAAATAATTTATACATATTTAAGGTTGGTTCTTTTCATGGGGTAAGAATCGCCCCCAGAGAATGACGAAGAGTATATGAGTAAATGGGGTAGCTCAACAGTGTTAAGAATTGGCCGTCAATGTTTGTGACAAGCCTACGAAGAGGGCAAGCCGGCCAACGCAACGCTATCTACTAAACTCTATTTTAAGAAAATGTTCCGAAGACGTCACCCCCGAGATTCTCTGCAATATGTAGTATGTGTGATCTGAACGGTTGTACCAAGTCACAATGACTGTGTTCGAATATATATTGTCATGAACAACAAGTTAACTGAGCCTTAAAGGAATTGCTGTGAATGTGGAATTTTTGGAGAAATATAATTTTAGGAAAGCACTCAGGCTACACGCTCCATTGCAGTTAATAATTATCCTACATGGCCAGCCAGATGTAGAGGTCAGGATGTTAGAGGTGGAGGTGAAAATCCTAGAGGTGGAGACCTAACCATTGATATACTTTTTATGGTATGAGGGAGGTCATTACACCAGATGGCGTCATCACGTGTGTAATTCAGATTGTTATAAACAAATAATTTTCCCTTAATTTGATTTGGTTTTTGAAAGAAAATTTAGGCGAGTCTGTTTAACATGCTCCATTCATGAGCGAGCATCGTTGTCGTACTACTTAGGGAAATACTCCCGTTGAGATATTACATGAGGATAGACATCCCTATTATTAGGTGTTAGTTACTAAATATCCATGAGACTAAGAGTGACTTTATATTACTTATTACAGTATGTTTTGATATAATTCTTGGAATAACTAATTTTAATCGTTAATTGTGTGCCCTATCAGTATGAGGGTTCATTTTATGTCGTGATTATCTTTGACGGACAATTATTGAAAGGAAGAAAGAAATGAAATGAAAAATTTCAGATTATATGATGTGCAAGCACTGTGATTCAGAGTTGAAGATGAGATCCTCCAATTTTTGGCATAATGTGAAATATTTCTAAGCCGAACTTCAAGCTGCGGTGGATATCATATGAGGACTGGGTCCTGGTAGTAAGAGTTTATGTGTTTAAAATTCTTCTTTTATGAATTAATACTTTCGTATCGCATTCGTAAATAAGAGTCATGTCCGTTAGGACTATTTGACAATTCTTGTATAGTTTCTATTCATATTAGCCATTTCTATTTTGAAACCGTTGAGCTTAGCCTTTGAGACGAGCACCGGGTAAGGATAAATATGACGCATTAATTCGGGAAAATAATCACGAGGTCACCATACCTCATTCTGAGTAAAGTGGGATTTGTAGAATAAGGTATTTGATAACAGGGTTAATTGACAATGTTGTAATTTAAGAATAACTCTTATGGCCAGACTTCAGAGTCATGGATATGTGCATACGCATGAGTGTGTTCGTGCCTTATTTAGACTTGTTCGTTGTAGTCTTCATTGTTTCCATATTGACATACTCCTCCAGTCATGAGGAGCATGCGCAACATCTCAGAGTGACTTTGCAGACTCTAAAAGATAGCCAACTATATGCAAAAATTTCGAAGTGTGAATTTTGGCTAAGTTCAGTTGCATTCCTGGGTCATATTGTGACGGCAGCAGGTATTTAGGTTAATCCGAAGAAGATTGAGGCAGTCAAGGACTGACCTAGACTAACATCAGCCACAGAGATTTGGAGTTTCTTGGGATTAGCGGGTTATTATCGTCGAGGGGTTTTCATCTATTGCAACCCCACTGACCAGATTGACACAGAAAGGTGTTCAATTTGAATAGTCAGATGAATGTGAGGCGAGCTTTCAAAAGCTCAAGACATCCATGACTACAGCACCGGTATTGATTTTACCCACAAGTGCGGGACCTTATACTGATTATTGTGATGCTTTCCGTATTGGGCTTGGTGCAGTGTTGATGCAGGATGGTAAGGTTATCGCTTATCCTTCGAGGCAGTTAAAGATACATGAGAAGAATTATCCAGTTCATGATCTAGAATTTGCGGCGATTATTCACGCATTGAAGATCTGGAGGCATTATTTGTATGGTGTAGTATGTGAAGTATACACCGATCATAAGAGTCTTCAGTATTTGTTTAAACAAAAGAGTTGAATTTGAGGCAGAGAGGTGGCTGGTATTGCAGAAAGATTATGATGTTACCTTTTTATATCATCAGGGAAAAAGCAAACGTGGTGGCTGACGCTTTGAGTAGGAAGTCAGCCAGTATGGGCAGTCTTGTTTATATTCCAGTCAGTCGGAGACCATTAGCTCTAGATGTCCAGGCCTTAGCCAACCGGTTCGTGAGATTAGACATTTCTGAACCTAGCAGGGTGTTAGCCTGCACAGTCGCTCGTTCTTCTTTATTAGAGCGTATCCGTGAGAGGCAATTTGATGATCCTCATTTACGTGAGTTGAGAGATACAGTACAACGGGGAGGTGCCACACAGGTAAATCTAGATGATGATGGGATATTGAAATTGCAGGGTCGAGTTTGTGTGCCCAATGTCGAAGGAATTCGAGAGTTAATCTTAGCGGAGGCCCACAGCTCACGGTATTCTATTCACCTAGGTGCCGCGAAGATGTACCAAGACTTACGTCAGCACTATTGGTGGCGCAGAATGAAGAAAGACATCGTTGTGTATGTCGCTCGGTGTCTAAATTGTCAGCGGGTGAAATATGAGCACCAGAGGCCTGGTGGTGTGTTCCAGAGAATCGAAATTCCTGAGTGGAAATGGGAGCGGATCACTATGGACTTCATTACCGGACTTCCTTTGACTCGGAGGAAATTTGATGCTATTTGGGTCATTGTTGATAGGCTGACCAAGTCAAGCACACTTTATTCCAGTATCTGTCTCCTACTCGCTGGAGAGGTTAGCGGAGGTTTACATTAGGGAGATTGTTCGTCTCCATGGAGTACCGCATCTATTATCTCCGATCGGGGTACGCAGCTTACCTCGCGGTTCCGGAGAGCGGTCCAGCAGAGTTAGGCACCCGTGTTCGCCTGAGTACAAGCATTTCATCCTCGCACGGATGGCCAGTCCGAGAGGCCTATTCAGCATTCTCGAGGACATGCTTCGAGCTCCGTGTTATTGATTTCGGAGGCTCGTGGGACCGGTTCTGCCATTAGCGCAGTTCGCCTACAATAACAGCTACCAATCTAACATCCAGATGGCTCCGTATGAGGCGTTGTATGGTAGGCGATGTCGATCACCCGCTGGATGGTTTGAACCGGGAGAGGCTCGGTTGTTGGGTACGGACTTAGTTCAGGAGGCCTTGGATAAGGTCAAGACTATTCAGAGAGATTGCGTTCAGCTCAGTCCAGGCAAAAGACTTATGCGGATCGCAAGGTGCGAGATGTAGATTTCATGGTCGGTGAACGAGTATTGCTTCGGGTGTCGCCTATGAAGGGCGTGACGAGGTTCGGAAAGAAGGGCAAGCTCAGCCCTAGGTATATTGGTCCATTTGAGATTCTAGACAGAGTGGGAGGGGTGGCTTACGATTAGCTTTGCCGCCTAGCTTATCAGCCGTGCATCCAGCTTTTTCATGTATCTATGCTTCGGAGATACCACGGTGATCCCACACATGTGTTAGACTACGGTACCTGTCCAATTGGACAATGATCTATCTTACGAGGAGGAGCCTGTAGCCATTCTAGACCGGCAGTGTAACGACCAGTCGAGGTCGAAGAGTTATCCTTCTCGTGCGTGTTCGTGGAGAGGTCGCCTCCCGAGGCATCGACCCGGGAGTCCGAGTCCGATATGCGGAGCCGCTACCCACACTTGTTTCCCGACTCGGGTACTTCTTCTTTTGTCCGTTCGAGGACGAACGGTTGTTTTAGAGGTGGAGATTGTGACGACCCAAAGCGTCATCACTTATTTAATTAATCATTTCGACTTCTGAGGCCTTGAAAACCTCATTCTATGTTGCCTCGATTTACGTGCACGATCCGAGCATGTAGCCGGAAAAATTTTGTGATAGAAAATATGAATTCTATGAGAAATTTGGATAAAAATGATATTAATATTGATATGGTTGACTTCGGTCAACATTTTTGGTAAACGGATCCTGGACCCGAGATTTGATGGTCCCGAGAGGTCCGTAGGAAAATATGGGACTTGGACATGCGTCCGGAGTCGAATTCTGAGGCCTAGAGCCCAAGTTATGAATTTTTATGTGAAATTGTTTTTGATACAATTATTAAAGGAAATAAATTAATTGACCTTGGTATCGGGCTCGTATTTTGGTTCCGACGCCCGGTACAAGTCTTAAATATTATATATGTGATTTCTGTAAAGTTTGATGACATTTGGATGTCGTTTGAGATGTTTTGGACCTTGAGTCCCAAGTTTGAAAGTTATGAAAACTAAAGGTATGAAAATCATGCATTTGAGGCTTGATTTGATGAAAACGAGGTGATATTGGCGACGTGATCGCACGAACAAGTTCATAATGTGTTTTTGAGGTTATGTGCATATTTGGTTTGGAGCCCCGAGGGCTCGGTGAACTTTGGATAGGCCACGAGATCAATTTTTCATGTTAGAAGTTGCTGTCTGCAACTGGTCTGCAGAGTTCGCAAATGCGAACAATAGTTCGCAAATGCGAACTCCCCACTATTCTGCATAGTTCGCAAATGCGAACAATAGTTCGCAAATGCGAACTCCCCCCTATTGTGTCTGTGTTCGCAAATGCGAACAATAGTTCGCAAATGCGAACTTGACCCTTCTGTGCCTGTGTTCGCAAATGCGAGCTATGGTTCGCAAATGCGAACTGGCCACTATTCCGCCCGGGTTCGCAAATGCGAACAATAGTTCGCAAATGCGAACCTCCCCATATTTAGCCTGTGTTCGCAATTGCGAACAATAGTTCGCAAATGCGAACTTCCCAGTTTTGCCTTGTCTTTGCAAATGCGAAGAAAAGTTCGCAAATGCGAACTTCCCACCCTTAGCTTATTTTTCAAAATCCAGAAATTGGTCGGGGTTCGCAATTGCGAACCCATGTTCGCAAATGCGAACACAGAGACCTGAAAAACACGAATTTCACTCATTTCTTCATTTTTCACAAAACCAAAACACCCATTTGCGATTCTTCAAGGATTTCTTCTTCATCAAAACGATTGTAAGTCACTTTTTACTTAATTCTTTCAATTCCTAACATCATTAAACATGTTTTTCATAAGAAATCAAAGATTTTCATGGTAAAATTCTTGTTTTTGTTAAAAAATAGGGTTTTTCATAAATTGGGGAATTGGACCTCGAATTGAGGTCCGATTTTGAAACAAATTATATATATGAACTCGTGGGGGAATGGGTAACCGGATTTTGGTCCTAACCCCGAATTCCGACCATGTGGGCCCGGGGTTGAAATTCACTATTCATGGCAGAATGTTGTAAAAGTGGTATTTGGTCTTAAGAATTAGTTTGTTGAGTAGTATTGATGATATTAAATCAATTGTGTATAGATACGATTGGATTTGAGTCAAATTCGAAAGGATAGGGCATTGCTACGGATTAAATCATTCGTAAACTTTCGAGGTAAGTGTTTGTTCTATCCTAGTTTGTAGGAATATGAATTTAGTTATGATTAAGTTGCTGAATAAGAGTTATTGGTGTTATACCGGTAATGAAGGTAATTTGTTGAAATTATTATAAATTATTGGTTTAAGACCGGTAATTACAAATATTGTTGACATAGAGATTATTGGCTAAATGCCGGTAACATATATACTTTATATTTGGGATCGGGTGGTACGCCTACCACGAGATATAATTATTGATATTTGGGATCGGGTGGTACGCCTACCACGAGATATAATTATTGATATAATTGGGAGCGGGTGGTACGCCTACCACGAGATATAACTATTGATATATTTGGGAGCGGGTGGTACGGCTACCATGAGATATAATTATTGATATTTGGGAGCGGGTGGTACGCCTACCACGATATATAATTATTGATAATTGGGAGCGGGTGGTACGCCTACCACAAGAGATAATTACCGTGATAGTTGGGAGCGGGTGGTACGCCTACCACGAGACATGAAATGAAAGAGGAAATTGAGACAAGAAAGTAAGGTTTATTCTGTTGATTAGATTATTCTGGATAACTTGAGTTATTGACTGTTATTTTAGAGCAGAGTATTTCTTTATAAATGTATTGTATATATATATATATATATCTATATTGCAACCGTACAGGTTTAGGTGGGTGACTGGCCTTAGCCTTGTCACTAGTTCGCTGGGATAGGCCAGGCACTTACCAGCACATGGGGTCGGTTGTGCTGATACTACACTCTGCGCTCTTTTTGCGCAGATACAGGTTACGGACAGCAGCAGCGGCAGTAGCGACTTGTGGATTTTCCGACTACTGAGACTACGAGGTAGCCTTGCAGGCGTCCGCAGACCCGTTGTCTCTTCTATCTATGCTTTTCATTTTGTTATCTCATGTAATCGAGATAAACAGCTTGTATTTTCTTTCAGACAATTTTGTGTATTATTCCATAGTTGTTTGTGGGTTGGTGACTCCACGTCTTGGGTAGAGGATTTCAGCATGATTTTCACCGTGTGATTTGTTATTCCGCATTTATTTAATTAAAATTTTGTTAAAAACAGGATGGTATGAATACAGTGGCTTGCCTAGCTACCACGAGTAGGCGCCATCACGATCCCGATGTTGGGGGAAAATCCGGGTCGTGACACCAGTAAATCAAGGAGTCAGGGATTCGAAATTATTAATTTGGGAGAAAATAACATGGATTCCCGTGAATAAACAGATAAATCAAACTAAAGACAGGAGAATCGAAAGTCCAAAAGGAAGTTTTCAAATCAATCCAAGAAACATGGAAGTAAATAAAATAAGGAAAGAATCAATTACACGAGTGTAATCAGAATTACACAAGGAGGTTTGAAATCAGTCCAAAATTGACGATCATTTTAGAGGGAAATTAAGCATATAAAAGAGTGAACAAACATTATGCATGCGAGGTTGAACTCATGATAAATAGAAACAACATGCAATAGAAAATACAAAGTTAGTAGCTAAACTATCAAAATATGGTAGTCACATAGGTCAACTTCATCAACTCAGTAATAAAGAAAATATGGAGTATCAAATAGCATGCAAAGGGGTAAAGTGAAAAGACCTCATAGAGGAGTTTCAATGGTAGCAGGAAGTCAAAATCACATAAAGAAACAGAGGTAGAAACAAAAGATTTCAAAATTTAATCGAGCAACAGATGAAGCAACTTCAGAAACTCGAATAGGTCCAAAGCAAATTAGGGTTCTGAAACCAATCGAATTCAGAGCATGACAAACAAGTAATTCACATAGCAAATAATCTCAAACTTGACTGAACCCCAAATTTTAGGGTTCTCACCATCAATCGAGTATAGAGATGAAAAATAAGTAAATCAGACAAAAATACTAACAAAATAAATTTAGAATTCTCAAAAGGTTAAGGTCCTCAATATGCACCTTAAGTAGAAAAACGACATAAGGGAACACAGTAGAACATGTATAAAAACCAGACAAAGTTTCAAAATAACTTAACAAAACCCTAAATCGGAAAAGATAAAAGGGTTTTGAAGGTAAAGTTTTAGAAGAAACTTTAGGAAAAATGTTTAGAAGTTGATAGCAAAAACGGATCTAAATAGATATATAAAAAAATCAGAAGAACCTCAAAGATTAAGGTTTCAGAAGAAACCCAGATGGTGAGAAAGGCTTGGACAATCATCGATCTAAGCAGGGGAAGTCAAGAATCAGGCTTGAATGGCCATAGCTGGCCGGAGCAAAGTCAAAGGTGACCCGAGACAGCCATAGTACTGAAACCGACCAAAGTCTGGGCCAAGCTTCTTCAAGGTCTGGCCTTGAAACCATAGTACTCGGACGCATAGAAGCCAAGGGAGGTGAATACAGGCCTCCAATGGCTCTAGAAGCCATGGATTGGGGGGGAGGGGTTTCAAGTGGTAGTTTAGGGCGGCGGCTAGGGTTTGAGAGAGGGTTGAGAGAGAATTGAGAGAACAAAGGAATTCAGAGACGGATGAATGAGAGAAATGATAGGGTTTAGGGGTTGTTTGGGATTAATTATGGAAAGGGTTAATGGTGGCCGTTGATCAAAATGATCAACGACCTGGATTGAATGGTAGGTAGGGGACCGGGTGGGTTGCTTTAATTGGGTTGTGGGTAGGATAAGATTAGGATTTGTGTTGGGTAATTGGGTTTAAAATTGGGGTGCAAATCAGGCCACAACTGAAACACAATTGGGCTATATTTTAAATAGCCACATTTTCCTTATTTATTTTATAAAATATAGTAAAGAAATCTATGGAAATAAATTAAAGGTAATAAAATAATTAATAATACATAATTATCAAATTAAAAATATTGGACCTAATTTTATAGACATAAATGTAATTAAATCAAAAGAGCCTAATATTGCAATCATATGCAATTTAGCTTTAAAAATACCAAATAAATTTGTAAAAATATGCAAAAATTATCTTAGCTATACTTCAGTATAAATATGAAAATCCAATAAGTGAATCGCCAACATGATAATTTTGGGAATAATTTTTGGATTTTTCTGGATAAAATGAGGCAATAAATTGACTTAAAAATATTTTAAAAATTAAAGAAAAATAATAAAACGTCTGGACATACTTATATATGCATACATATGCTATTTTGAATGTATTTATGTATTAAACTTTTTAAGGAAAAATTGGGTATCAACATTGTTCATCTTAAGAATGACAACCTAATCTCATCTCACACTTTGGAACTTTTATCCATCTATAGTTGATTCACCTTAATGTTTTACTATAATCTACCACTAATAAATTAAAGTCTCTTATGTAACACATTGTCACTAGGGCTCACGTCTCATTAGGGAACATCTGAAGTGATTTGCCTGATCCACCAAGGGGTGATACTATACTTCAATAACCGTACTTCATGGCATACCAACGTGGTTCATCCTATGGGGTTTATTCTAATCTTGTGCAATTCATGAAATCCCTTTTATTTGAATCATTACCCAATCAAAGGCGTAAACATCATCCTCTTATCTATCACAATTACACCCTTATTCTACTACTAGGTCAACATTCCATCTCTTCTAAATTCTCCTAGTTTTAAACTCCTTCAAGTTCATTCAGGTTATATAGAGCTTTCTATAACTTATGTGAACCATAAGATCCTTTGTTTTGATGGTCTTAATCTTTAGGCCTTACCTATTCTTATTACCTTCTCACTTACTTTTTCTTATCCTTACTCATGTCTATCTAAAACCTTGTTGCTCTATCATACTTTAGATTATGACCCGCACATATCTATTTATACTACTCGCAACATTTCTTTAACTTGCTTGCACCATAGATTTCCTTATATTATTCTAGAACCTCAAGTGAGATATCACATCGTCTCTAACTCTTCTTTACTCTCTTAACTAGACCTCTCGGTACTTGAAAATCATAGGCTGGAAGATATACCACTAATAATACCACCATCATTTGTGGATACTGAATCACTGTGCTTCTAGCCCTCTATCTAAAGCCTGACTATTCACAACCTTCTGCACTTGAGTATCTCGTACCTTCTTCACCTTTACCTTACTTACCTTTAAATTTCGCATCGTATTTTTGATCTTTTTCATAAATACTCTTCAACATAGGTAGAATTCATTTTCACAACTTGAAGCTCAACTATAATATTGGCACCTCTGGTGTATATATAATCTAGTGCAAGCTCCATACTGACTTCTTAAGAGGTTGATACTCTTCTAACTGGCTTTGTCATAGAGCCATTATAGAATATGGTTGTTGTACTATCTCTTTTGTATCTTTGATATTAAGAGCAATTCTGCAACGTTCTCAATCACAATTTCTATAATTATCTAGGTCTAATAATCAAACTCCTGATTCACTTAGCTGATGTAGCTCTTTAGTTTCCGCTTCTCTCTCAGTCTTTAATTAGGCTTAAGTTATCTTCCGATCTGTGTCTTAGGGTATTAGTTATTACTTTAGCCTTTCGTGGACGCTATAGAACATCCATGATATAACCTTCTAACAATTCAAGCTTTGTTTGTCACGTGGACCAATTCTTTCTTTTAACTAATATCGGAGTCTTCTATAACTATAGAAATGTCAACATATATGCTGCATGCATAATACTCTAAAATCTTAAGTGCGATTGTAACGTAACTAACTATGGGTCATAAATCGAACAATTCCTTTCATGCCTTCTCATTTGTCCTTAAACGTAAACAATTACTTTTCTTGGTCATTCTTCCACTTATTGCATGAATACTTGGCTTATCTTAGTGCCCACATATACGAGAATTTCCTGCAACTCCTATGATCTCGAATGTTACCTTTGATTTTTTTACTCCCCGTTCATTAGCTACGATAGGTTCCACATTCGTATGGAGTGCATATAATATTGTAGTGAGACTATTGTAACAAGACCATTTCTTCTTCAGGTTACTCGTAGGGTTGATTCAGAACTGAGGTTTTGATTATCTCTCAAGTGGCACTCTCTTTTATGCTATAATACTTATATGGTACCTTTAACTACCCCAACTCATGTCTGAATATTTCTCAAGGATTACGATTTCATATCTACAAGAGTGAATTCCCTACGTTGGGGTTCATTATTTTATCTTACATGATCCACTGATTTATCTGTATCCTCTTGTCTAGACATAACTAGTCTCTTCCTGAATCAGCTACTAACTTCTCACTAGTCCATTCTCATATTCATATTTTGTGTGACCTCTCTTAAGTTATGTCTTTTGCCTTAACTTACCTTTCACATTGGCTCATTATGTACCAAGTTTCCATTCACACTTATTTATCAATAACATCCTGGACGAAAAACCTTACTACCTCTCCTCGGCATCGTGCTTGCATAATATTCTGGAGTCGTAACAGATCTGTATGATCTGAATAAATGCAATCTCATTCCCTTCGCATTTTTACCTCATTCTTCCTTTACTATTCCATAGTTACCCGAACCACTTAACACTGACTTAATGCCATATCACCCTATCTTCTCCCCTTTTAGGGGACTGCTAACATTTAATGCTATGAAGATCAAATATTTTACCTTTTCATCTTTGGCGTCTTTTCACGTCTTCACTAACTCCCACTCAGCTTGCGGTAACCCTTCTCTACCGGGGATAGCTAAATTTCTTATGTGCGAAGGTGACACAGTGTAACTGGCACAATTAGTTCCTTAATTTTTAGTATGCTCATAGTGCTTGCTTTAGGGAAGCGTCTTCCTGAATGATCGTTAAAGGTTATTATTCTATTGTCCATTCTATTTTTGTCGGAACATGTTCTCTGAAATTCTCACGATGTCGACCATTATCAGATCCTCATATCCCTAATTTATGTTTGATTTATCTTGTTACTAGCCTATCTAATTTCTATTACTCCAGGGAGGGTGTAACTTAGCCTTCTGGTAATTATGTTGGAGTCACCAACTCATTTTCTTGAAATAAGGATATGACTTCATGTCTTATAGTCTTTTATTGTCTCAAGAACTGTCACCTCTTGTATTTTCCTTCACTTGACCATAGACTCTGTCATCCTACCATATTTTGATTTACCATTATCACTCATTTATCATACCTTACTCATAATGCTTCATTTACTCTCTTCTTATTCTCCTGCTAATGTTTTTGTCTATCTTATTATTCTGAAAACCTCAACAAAACATTGTTTCACTTTTAGCTCCCCTGGCTCAATCTACCATTTTGGGTTACTCTAACCTAAGCTGGATCCTGATATTCCATCTTCTCTTAAGCTATATATGTTAGCTCTCATAGGGAATAACTGAGATGTGTGTGGCCAATTGTACGTACCTATATTTTTGTTGAATGTAACTTAGAAACCTTATATTTCTCTACTTGAATTGAAAATTTGGACAATCTTCATTAATTGGGTACCTCACACCCTCTTAGCTTCGCTTATGTTTCTGTTGAAACTTATACTTTTACCTTCTAATACTCCCAAGGCCTGCTATTCGTAGGGTATATTAGACGTTCTCGTCTTAGGGTCAAGTAGGAAATTCCCACATCTAGTATGCACGATCTGATAGGGCCTCAAACTGGGCCACATTTTCAAGAATTATCTCTCTACTAGTGCCCTTACCTGCTGCTATAGTAGACATCTGGCTAGCTGTAATTTTTCTAATTGCAAGCATGTCTATATGAATAGAAAACATAAGTCCTGGCTCTAACTCTTATGACTCAACTCTATAGCACGATTTGGATTTGAAAGAAGGATAACAGACTCCTAAATGCCTTGTAGCTTCATGTTTATATAATGTGGTGCACAATATATCTATAAACAAGACTATTCTAGACACGACTTGTAAACTCCCTAGGATAGAACTGCTCTAATACCAAGTTTGTCACGCCCTAAATTTGACGAGGCGTGGTTGACACCTAGTGCCATACTCGGGTCTAGCGTACCACTTTGTAATTGTAAAGGAGGTAACCCTCTAGGCTGATGAGGCTATATTCCAAATTATATGAAAATATTGTCTCTCTCATCTGAGCTGTGAACATACCCAAAAGCTCTTATATATATATAACTGTGTAGGCTGACGAGGCTGCCATAAATATCAACTGATATACAAACTATACAGGACTTATCTACAAGCCTCTAGAGATGAATGTATTATGGTCGGTACAGGGACTTGACCTACCCATCAACCTGTATAAGATAATGGACTCCAAGTTCTAAACCTGGTAACTCTGAGAAAGTGGAGCTTACCAACCAAACTAATGTTTTGCTCTCTCTGGAAAGGCCTATCTAGCTGTCTATCAGGACCTGCATGCATGAAATGATGCATCCCCGGCAAAAGGGATGTCAATGCGAAATAATGTGCCGAGCATGTAAGGCAACAAAATAACTGAAAGTTAAAACTGAACTGATAATATAATAACTGAAAGTGGAGTCAAAGATAATATGAATATGTGCTTACCAGTTGATACTGACTCAACTCTCTCAATATAGTAAATAAAATAGATGTCTGGCCCTATAAGGCTCTGTATGTGTAATTGCTTTGCCGTAGCATGCTCGCTCATAGGTTCTCGGCTACAGTATGCTCAATATATAACTTACTATCTAATCAGAGGTTTCCCACTAGAGGCCTACCCACCAATTATAGCTCGGTGGTGGTGAAAATATCGTAATACTGTATATATATAAACGCTCTACTATCTTGGCTGAAAGAAACCAATACTTAACTGAATAGAAAGTCCCATTAAGGTAGAATATTGTAACTTATGAGACTAGGATAATGTGAATAAATTTAGAAATACAAACTTCTCTCCATGCCTCGTTATTAAAACACATGTCATTATAGGATCATGCCAAAATGAAGGAAAGGTTTAGCCTTAACATACCTCATAAAATCTGTCCAATAACCACATTAAATTCATCTTGTTTTACCTTAATCTTCAACAATGATAACTCTATGATCAAGTTATGAAGGTACAACTCTCGCACAACAAACGACAAGCTTATTTTATAATAAAACAGGCAACATATCCCCTATAATCTTTACTTCCTCCAAATTCGACATAACACCAAAAACAATAAGAACAAAAAAATAACAACAGGTATACATCATTTTCCAACCTTATATCCATCAAAAAATACAACAAAACAGCCCACACACCCCAATTAGTTCATACACAAAATGACAACCCTAGTAGTGTCAAACAACCCGAAAATGCAATGACGAATGACAAACCAACCACCCAGACATTATGTGGTATTTCTTGATCACGGCGAACTCAACCTTAGGAAGAGTGGGCGCTAATACTTTTACCCAATAGTGGTATCAGGGTCAATTTTCATAGGGAGCTAGAAAAGGGAATTGAGTAGTTGCTTAGTCTAGAAATGCGTTTTGGCTCCTAATCGTACTTCTACAATTTTTGGGTTTTTATAATTATCAACTACAATTTAACTTCTACTAATTAAAGCTGCGTTATGCTAAAATCTTAATTCTAGGTTGTATGCAAGATAGAGAAAAGCACTAGGGCCATGGCATTTACCTAGGTGGTCAACTAACGGGTAGAGATTCCTAATACAAGAATGATGATTATGGGGCTTATGCTATAACCGTTGCAGGATTGTACTCACTCTCACACCTCTCAGTAGAGAGAGTGATTTTGCCCAATTGACTCTATTGAGACTAATTGGGTAGGCCAATATGTCCAAGCAACTTAGGGTTCAAATTGGGTAATTACTCTCTCGAGGTTTAACCCGTTAATTGGATTACCATTCTCATGGGTCCATCTCAATTCCTTGTTGGGTCAGTTTTGGAGTCATAGACACTCTTTCTCAAGAAGAGTCAAGACCCACTAAGATAGGCTTAGTGTTTGCAACCACCAAATCCTAATTAAATCAAAAAATTAACCCAAATAGCAAACACCCAACATCATTCAAGCATTAAACAATCACACACATTAATTACCCACACTAGGGTTGAGCCACAACCCTAGCTAATGGGTTTAACTAGACATAATAGGAACATAAATTGAAGAAATAGTAGATAAAATCGACATATTAATTAACTACAATGTTAATCTACAAGAATCCACGATAAAACAAGATGAAATTGCCCAAAATAGGCTAAAACTTGAGTCTCACGAGCACATCAGCCATATCTGATACAATCCTTTTAACCTAAAATTGGCAAAATATTCTATTTATACTAGGCTAGAAAAATTGGACAAAAATACCCCAGCGGGGTTGGCGCGGACCGCGCAGAAATATAGTGCGGCCGCGTAGGGGTCTTGGTCTCCAATTACTCACTTCTGAATCTAGGGGCGCGCACCACACAAAAGGTAGTGCGCCCGCGTGTTGAACTAGGCAAAAATATCAAGCCTCTAAGTCTCATCCACGCGGACCGCACTATTTTCGTGCGCGGACGCGTGGGTTTGCCTTTGCATATTTTGGTCTCTGAACCTCCTCAGGCGCGGACCGCGCAGAAATGAGCGTGGATAGCGCATGTCTTAGTTGAAATGCCCAACTCTCTGAACTTTCAGCGCTGTCGCGTGGCAATGTAGTGCGGTCCGCATTAGGTCTCATTGATCCCCACTTCACTTGACTTTTCACACTTGGCATATTTCACTCCGTTTCGAGTCGATCTTTGGCATTTGTCACTTGTCGTTCAAACCTGCAATCAAGCGCAACTTGTAAGCATTTTGGGACAAATTTATGGCAATTCACATACAAATCTTAGGCAAGAATGGGTATAAAACGTGTTAAAATTATAGTTATCATTACTCCACACCCTTTATCCTCCCAAACTCTATAAAAATAGTAGCTAAATAGACAAACCAACAGTAACACAAAACAACCCACAATACAGTCCCACAAGTTTAGCAACTCAAAATTAATTTTTCAGTTTACTAAAATACATTTCGAGTTGTCTTTTCTTTAAAATTGAGAAACACAACCAACAGTACATAATTAAGCCTCTTATACTACAAACCAGACATGAATTCAACTTGAAAATAAGCTTACAACCAGCCAACAGTGATGCAACAACAAACAACATACTACTATTTCGAAACTCACTAGTCTAGTCTTTACGTTCTAGTCACAGTTTGTACAAGCCTAGATAATGGAAGGAGAAGCTTAGATTTACCTTGGACTGAGTAGAACCCATGAAGCCTAGCCCTAATCCATCCAAAATAAGACCCCCAATGTAGCTACAAGAAGGAGAAAGAGAAACTAGCAAGTTGTTTGGTCTTTTTGACCCTAGAATCACATCGTAACACCCGAAATAACCGAGCATTTGTGTGGGATTTTTAGGGAGGAGTTCAAGTGGTTAAGTTTGGTTTTCTTGGTCTGAAAGATGGGTGAAAGAAATGAGTTGATAAGCCCTTAAAAGTCCCCTCTTGGCCGACTTTGGAGCTTTTAATTGAGGCATCTCCTTTTGGCAAGTAGGCGATGCACCTACTAGTCACATACCCGTCTGCTCAGTCTCGCGAAAATACAAATATCTCTCTACTCCAATATTGTATCAATGACCGGTTTAATTTGTTGAAAATTAGACTCGTAGATCTTCAATTTGGTAGGTATATCATCTCATAATTCCAATTATATTGGGCGTAATACTCAGCTACATTTGACCTAATCTTCGGCATATTTATGAATGTAACTTGTGATCATCTCTGCCAACTTTTTTTCCACAACTCGCTTGACTTCAAAACATAACACAAGACTATCATAAGACTAAAATAACTCATAACATAACCTCCTTATCATTTTGAGCACCCTAGTCTCACCCCAAAATTACATATTATAACATTCTAACTTGTCGACTTTCGACGAAACCTATTTTCTTCAATTAGTTTAGCTTCTAAACTTTCCAACCCTATTGGTACTTGCAGTTCATGTTCTTAAATATTTGTAACGTCCAAGTTAACACAATTAACTTACTTTATGTACTTTGAAAGATGATCTCATTTCTGAGGCTACATCAATTAACTTACAGTACACTCCCACGTACAAAAATATGGGGTCTAACAAAGCAAATTAGGATCACCATATTGATGAGCCTTGATTCACTCAAACAATGATGATTGTGCAATAACACAAGCGAGAACTCTGCTAGGATTAGAAATATCCAATCTCACATATCTGTTTTCCGAAGCCTGAACATCCATAGCCAACGGTCGCCCTATACTCTTTGCCTTTCTACTCAAAGCTTCTAATAGATACCACATTAATCTTCCTTGGGTAATAAAAAATAGTGATATCATAATCCTTCAATAACTCTAGCCACCTCTGCTGCCTTAAGTTTAGATTATTTTGCTTGAATAGATACTAAACGTTCTGATGATTTGTATCCACCTCACAAGCCACACCATATAAGTAATGCCTCCGAATTTTGAGCACGTGCACAATAGCTGCTAAGTCCAAATCATGTATTGGATAGTTCTTCTCATGGGACTTCAATAGGCGTACGCAAAAGCAATCACCCTACTGTCTTGTATCAACACACACCCAAGGCCCACGCGTAAAGCATCACGATAGATAGTATAAATCCCTGATCCTAAGGGCAACGCCAAAACTAGAGTTGCAGTCAAAGAAATTTTGAGTTTTGAAAGCTCTTTTCGCATCCATTAGGCCATCTGGATAAAGAACCCTTCTGAGTCAACTTGGTCAATATAGTTGCTTTAAATGAAAACCCTTTCACAAAGCAGCGATCATAGCCAGCCAAACCTAAGAAACTTCTAATCTCTGTAGCGGTAGAAGGTCTGGGCCAACTCTGAACTGCCTCAATCTTCATCGGATCTACCTTGATCCCATCACTAGACACCACATGGAACAAGAATGCCGCCGAGTCTAACTAAAACTCACACTTGGAGAACTTAGCATATAACTTCTTCTCCCTCAATGTCTAAAGTACAATCCTCAAATATTGCTCATACCCCTCCATACTATGAGAATATACAAAGATATTATCAATGAACCTAGAACCCTGAAGTTGATCGAATAAATCATCAATGTGTGACAGTGGATACATGTTCTTGATGGTAACCTTGTTCAATAGCTTGTAGTCAATACACATTGTCACATAACCATCTTTTTTATTAATAAACAACAACGACGCACCCCAAGGTGAAACACTAGGCATGGCAAACCCCTTATCTAACAACTCATGTAATTGCTCATTCAATTTCTTCAACTTGGTTGAGACATGCGATACAATGGAATAGAGATGGTTTGATTTCCCGGTGCTAAATTAATACCGAAATCAATATCCCCATCGGATAGCATGCCTGAAAAGTCTGCAAGAAATACATCTAAAAGCACCATTACTGCTAGAACTTACTCAACAATAGGAATATCATCAGTAACATATCTAACAAGTCTAGATATGCCAAACACCCTTTCTCAACCTATGTTGAGCCTTTAAAAATGAGATCACTCCACTAGGAGTATGCCAAGAGAATGTCTCCATTCCTTTCTCGGTAGTACGGACATAGCTAACTTCATGGTCTTATCGTGACAATCAAGAATAACATGGTATGCAGACATATAATCTATACCAAGATCATGTCAAAGTCCATCATATCTAACAACATAAAGTCTACTCTCATCTAAAATCCACTATAGTGATCACACAGGACCCATAAACTTGATCTACCATAATGGAATCCCCAACCAATATACATACATGAACATAAGTAACAACCAAACCACGTGTCATACTCAGAAGTGACGGCCTTGGTTCTCCTAGGAACACACAACATCTAGTCTGACCTCTACTAGTCTAAGCTCCACCTCTAGGATGACTAGGTCATGAATGACCTCTACCTCGAGCTAGCAGAATGAATGGTGTAGCAACTAGAGAAGGAATCATAGTCTGACGTCCCTACTACCATGAGTCTCTATGAAAATGGGGGGAAGTATTTCCTAACATGCTCCATGTCTCCACATTCATAGAAACCCCTGACAGGAACTGACTGTGAGGCCTGAGTTAGACCCCGCGAGCTAGAATACCCACTAGAAGAATCTGGTACTGATAAACCATGAATAGATGGAGAGCGATGAGATCTATGCATTATATGTGCACTAAATGAAGACTACTGATATGCACCTCGACTGGGTGGTGGTGTACGCTAAACTGTCTTGCTAGAATAGTCTCTCCTAAATCGACTTAGGCCTCTAAATTAGGTACCACTGAAGCTATTTGAATGTCATGACCTTTTGTTTCTACCCTGTATCATCCCTCTAGTCTCACTGTGGATGCGCTCAATACGACTCATTATCTCCACGGCTTGGTGAAATGAAGTCTCAATATTTTGCTTTCTAGCTAAATCAAGGTAAATTCTATGGTGAAGACTATTAATGAATCTCCTCACTCTCTCTTGCTCAGGGGGAATCAAAATAGTAGCATAATGGGACAGTCCTATAAACCTCATTTGATCATCAACAACTAACATCTGACCGTGCTGAAGATGCTCGAACTGCCTTCTCAACTCCTCTCTCCTGGTACAGGGCATAATCTTTTCCAAAAATACCACGGAGTACTGAGCCTAAGTAAGATGAAGGGAACCAACTGCTCTAACCTGCTCATATGACTGCCACCACCTCTTGGCCGTCCCTTTAAGCTAAAATGTAGTGAAATACACTCTATTGGACTCCACGAGTCCCACCGGCTCAACATAGTCAGAAATATACTCCTCAACGGGAGCTATTAGTAGTTCCGCAGTGGCTACTTGAGCAAGGCCCCTAGCTGTGGTACGTGCTATACCCCTATCTTTGCCTCGACCCGAGTCTATCCCGGCACTGGCCTGGGCTACTGGCGCCTGCTCAGCTATACTTAAGAATGTGTCCTCATCATATGTGAGAGCATATAAAATCAAATATTCAAATTTTTGGATAAACAAAATTGTACAATAGAAAATGAAAGAGAGAAAATTTTCTACTAGCTTTGTAGCCTCTCAAAGATAAGTATAGACGTCTCTGTACCGATCCAAAAGACTCTACTAGGCATATTCATGAAACATGAGACTTAAGTAACCTAGGGATCTAATACTAGCTTGTCAAGATCCAAAATTTTACCGAAGTCATGATGGCGCCTAACACCACTTACTTGGAAAGACAACAAAAAATATGCAGAAATATGCTCCAACAATAGCAAGATATAGTTGCGATAGTGGAATAAAATAAATAACTGAAGTCAAGATAATAATACAACTGAAAGTCGCCCAAAATCTGATGTCACTGAGTGCATGAGATTTATAGAGTATTAAATATAAATTTTGAATAATATAATACTATTTAAAAGACTAAGTATTTATAAAATATAGGAAGAGATGCAGAGACTGCGATCAAGAAGTAGCTCTACCTTGGTCTCGACAGTGCAACACCGATCCGTTCACAATGCTCAACTGGGTCCAACTCCTGAATCTGCACATAAAGTGTAAAGTGTAGTACGAGTACAACTGACTCCATGTACTCAATAAGTAGCAAGCTTAACCTCGATCTGGAAGCAGTGACGAGGTTAGAAAGATCCAATAACAGCCAATAACAACACTAACATCATAATAATAGTAAGACGAAAAACTAGCTTAAATAATATCATGTTCAACTCTATCATAATTAGAGGAGAATAAGAATATTTTTCAAGTATATTAGGTAGTGCATAAACGTTTACATAGAAATCACGTAAATAAGGGTTATCAAAGTAAACTGCGATTTCAAGCTTTAAACATTAAATAAAGATATCAAATGCCAATTAGGAAGAGAAAACCACAATTGTATGCCTGCATGATAAGTATACATGCCAAAATCAAAAACATTACACTTTAATCATCACATATACACAATCTCTCCACATTCATAGTACCTAGCACAAGTACCCCTCCCATACTCTCAGCACATTCACGGTGCCTGGAAAATGCTCCTCAATCATTATACACACACACACATTCTGTACGATACGGGTGCCCGGCATAAGTCCCTCGCTAAGCACATATCAAATCCCTACACTCACAGGGTTATTACCTACTTTCGAAGGGGAGTATCCTAGCCCAACCGTTGATCGGATCAAAAGCCAACAATCAATATCATTCAGCACACTATGGGACCTTGACGCAAGCATCACTTCACAACTAATATCAACACAACTCTAAGGTCCAAGATCAATTATCAATTTCCTCAAGTTTCAATATGCTAACATCTCACTGTACCTTGATCAAAATATCGTACGGAATATACCAATGTGCTACAACTCAGCTCAAACTCGTGTCTCTCACACACACACATACAAAGACACTAACAATATGTGAGATAACACATAAAAAATACAGAGAGATAGTGATATAATTTAAAAATTATACATTATGAAAGAAAGGTATGACTACCGCTATGGTAAATAATATAACATGGTATAAAATAGCCCTATTATGTCTCAAACAGATAACAAATAACCTAGACATGAATTCTATCGCAAATAATAGCTAACATAGTCAATCAAGTGAAGAAAATATGGTATCAACAAAGCACGATAACAAACATAAGGCATATAATAGTCTATAGTCTACCTGGAACACAAATAATCACAGTGCACGTATATGTGCTCATCACCTCGCATTTGCATCACCCCAACATATAGCAAACATCATAGCATTCGAGGATATATCTTCAAGCAAGCTTGGACAAGATAATTATCTTGAATGCGCGAGAATCAATACTCCAAAACTCTTTTGCCTCTCGAATCGCCCTCCAAACGGGTCAAATATAGTTAATAGGACTCAATAACATCAAATAGTTCTATAGGAATAAATTCCAAGCAACATACTCCAATCTTTGATCTATTACACAAAGCTAACCAAAAAGTCAATACAAGACCACTTCTCGAAACTCGACAAAACTCACAAATTCCGACTATCCATTCGAATACGAGTCCAACTATATAGGTTTTATCCAAATCTGACTCCAAGTTTAGGTTTAAATTTTAATTTTAAACTTTCCAAAATCTAGCACAACCACTCCCCTCCCCCCTCCAAATTTCACTTTTAAATCTGATAATGTATATGTAATACTCCATGGGAAAATAAGGTATCAAAATCAATTGGAAATTACTTACCCTCAAAGTGTTGATAAAATTCTCCTAAAAATATCGCCACTAGCCGAGTTCCAAAACTCAAGATAATGAAAATAAGTCAAACCCTCGAAATATAACTCATGACATGAATTTTCGTATCTGCGGACGCAAATACACAAAGCACTTAACCAGCAAACCAGTCGCTTTTGGGCACTCCATCCGCTCCTCTGGAGCCGTTGGTACACTTCCAACACACATTTGGCGCAGACAAGTCTCCCAAGCTCCACTTCTGCGACCTCTCCTGAGACCTTGCACTTGCACCAAAATTTTCACAAGTGCGATACACCATAATCAATTCTGCCAACATGCAATAAAATTATCCAAAATCTATTGAAACACACATGAACCTTCGGGACCCCTCCAAACATACCAACAAGTCCGATTGCATTATCCAAACTTAGCCAAATGCTCAAAACACTACGAATAACATCAAAACCACGAATCAACAATCAAAGTCAATCTCTTAAGTTCCAAACCTTTCAACTTCCACAAACATGGCCGAATCAAGCCTAAGCATTCTGGATTCCAACTAAACTTCACACACAAGTTCTAAACCACTAAATGAACCTATTTCAAGTTTCGAAACAACAATCCGGTTTCGATATCATCAAACTCGACTCACAGTCAAACTTATGAACTCTCCAAACCTTCCCGAAACCAAAGCAATCATCATCACAAGTCACAAAACAACAAACAAGCACACATGAAGCATCAAATAGGGAAATGGAGTTCAAATACAATAACTGGCCTGGTTTTTACATTACTTTATAGTCAACCGTGTGTTGTTAAAGCCTTAAATATTGTGGATGCCAACGTAGACGCCGAAAATAATTTCAACTCAAAGAAAAATGTTTTTTACTTTGGGTTTACCATTTGTCTCCTAAACCCATACTAATGTACGAGCATATAATGAGAGATCTCCAACTTCCGAGAATTCGTTTTCTGGTTCGAATCTAAAATTCTCGGCCCCGAATCCATCGGTTAATCTCACTGTTCATACATAGAGGAGATATTGCAACTGATCATCCAATCAAGAGTAGAACAAATTAAACTGCCCTGAGATTAACAGAACGCAATCACGTAGGGATAGCAAAATGGTTTAAAAAAAACAGTTAACCACTCATATTATTCACTAGAAATGGGTTGAATAATGAATATTTTAAAAACGGTCAAATATGGATAATAACCATATTATTCATTTAACCAATGGATAACCAATGAGTCTAACTTTTATATTTGTAAAGTCTCAAATTGAGGGTTCCTCAAGTTAGGGAGACTAAAAATTCTCCCAAAAGTGATCATATACAAAAAGTCGTGGATAATATGGGTAACCCATATGGGTAACCCATATTATCCGCATGTTTTTATCCGTATTGAATATGAGTCGGATCGGATAATTGATCCCCTTTTTCACTACCGTTTTCGACCCGAACCATATCCGACCCGACCTGACCGCTTGCCACTCCTTTAAGCACGTTACGGTCCTTGTTGAATTTTTGTTCATAATGTTTCTCTATTCTCATTGAGTTCTTCTTAATGCCATTAACTGCTACAAAGACACAAAATAATCAGTGAGTACATGCATGTGAAAGCTCAGTTATTGAAAGGCCAAAGGCTCAGGAAATACTATAATAGCCTTCAGTAAATTCTTTTTTTTTTCCTATAGGAGTCGATAGTGATGAAGGACCAAGGAGAAGAGGGCAAAACTGGAGAATATCTTCACATTTGTTAGTCAATAAGAACAGAAAAAACTAGTACCAAAAGTGTGGAGAGTATAACTTGCAGTTCAGACAGAAGATTCAAAAATGCTAGATTCATTACTGTAAACAAAGGAAGAACTGTACAAAGTATAACCAATGTACAGGATGAATCAAAATACAGGCCATTAAACCAGCTTAAAAGTCTCCTCATATCCCTACAGCATCAAGAAGCTCTGAATGTTCTGCCACAGAAACCAGCGAATTCGCAACAATGGCACCACTAGCAGCAACTGCAGGCACTCCAATGCCAGGAAAAGTAGAGTCTCCACAGCACAAGAGTTGTGGAATTGGTGTTGAATGTCCAGGAAATGTGCCTTTACCTGTATAGGACAATCCAAGATAAGGTCAGTGGGTTCAGAATGAGTGTGATTTTATTATCAATTTAACTTTAATTCTTTTTGCACAAGTCTACATAGTTAATCAAATCGGGAGCAATGAGTTCAACTAAACACGCTGAAGCTGACCTAGATCCACCTATGTTTACCTGCTAATATAGCTGGCCCATAAGTCCCTCTGTTTCTTCTAAGAAATCTTTTATGTGTTAATGGAGTTCCAACTAATTTCACCTCACACTTCTCGCGATTAAACCCTGGCCCAAGTGCTTTCTCCACAGCCCTCCACATTACCTGCCATGTAAACAGAAAATCAGGTGAAAAGGGACCTCAATATGCACACATATTTACAGCTACCTGAAGTGAAAAGTTCAACAAGTTCTTGACTGAAGGTCAAAAATTGCAAAGATAAACACAGAGAAGGAAAAGGAAAGTCAATGAGAATAAACTTAACAGAAAATAACTATAGCATAAACAGCTATGCACAATCGCTTGAGCATTGTGGCTTAACTTCTGATTCAAGATGAAAGATGCAGCATCTAACAATGTGATAGCTAACATCATACTAATGAGACATAAATAATGCAAATTGATCAGCAATTCTATTATCTCATAATTTTGTAGATAATGAAGCCGGACCACTGTTTATCATCAATAAATAAGAGAACAAGGAGTACCTCAGATCTTTCAGCCTTGAGGTTTTTGTACTCATTGCTTCGGCGATCAAGACCTTCCCAAATTTCAAATGGCTCGGTTCCAGGGGTATAGGCATGTAAAATATGCTTTCCAGGCGGAGCAAGATTTGGACTGAGCACACTAGGCACGGATATCAGCACGACATTCTGATCAGCATCAACCCCTCTGTCCCAATCATTTACTACTATATGATGGATTCCCAGGTCATCACGTATACCCTAAACATCCATTTCAATGGACATAAAAGAATTCATGAAACGCGACACTCAGAGACATGTTTTAAAGACTATGAAGCAATGTCAATTAGAAAAAAAGGAAATATCTCCACAACCCACCCACAAGAGGAAGAGCATAAAAGAATGGAACAAGCAGAATAGTACTAACATAATTACCTCGAAAATGACCTTTCTAATCATTATATCATATGATTGGATAGTCCAGTTTATGTGGTCAGCCTACTAATAGAATTCTCAACAATGCAGCGTTATGCTATAGCTTACCTCTGCATCAAAACCCAAATGCAGATGCATGAACGATTCACACTGTGGGGTCGATTTGATGTTGTCTCGGTATAATTTTGGGACAACTTCTGGAGGCAATAAGTTCAAGGTATCCCACATAGATGCATTGCTGACTACAGCCTTCTTGGCACGGACAAACTGCAGCATCAAATGTTTTGGTTTATGTTTTCCACAAGGAAAAAGCACAACCTTAATCGAAATGTCGTGTATCATTTCACTATGCATCATAATTATTGTTTACTCACTTGGCCACCTCTTAATTTGACTCCAACAGCTCGGCCATTTTCAACAACTATGTTTTCTACGTGACTCTTGAGAGAAATCCTCCCACCAAATTTTTGTAATCCTCGAACAAGAGCATCAACAATTGCTCCACTTCCTTGAAGTGGATATTCTAGAGTGCAACCCGGCTTATACCATTCTGAAAACATGTACACCTATGAAGCATAAAGGATGACATTGATCTACATTAATGAATCAGAAAAATAAATAGAAGAAGGTTAAACATAAAATCAATTAAAGAATTTGTGAGACATGAAGATGAGATTAATACAAGGTCCGCTTAATCCCAATGCATGCCAACCAAATGAAAACCATTAAATTCATTCAGCAAAAGTAGGTTGTTGCAGCCATCACATTTGTCAATAGTGATGCAAAATGAGAAGTGCAAACAGGGGAAGATTCCCATGCTTTGGACTTTGACATTAGGTTTGAACATATTTCATGTTTAGCAAACAAGTTAAGTTTAAACTGAATCACCTTTAGTACGAATTGAGCTCTCAGATAATGTGAACCAAAAATACAAACTCGGGATTGAAATCCATAAAAGGGATAAACTTACTGCGATATGCTCAAAATTTCTGGTACTCACTGGAAAATAAGTAGGCAATTGTGATATGCTCAAATTTGATGGTAATCTACAAGACGACCTTTTGGGTTCCAAGCATAGGATAGAACTGAGGTACTATTATAAAAGTGAACTTTAAGAAACTCTTAATTTCCGTGGCAAAACCAACAAAATCTTAAGCAGAAGAAAAGTAGACAATTGCAGTGTGCGCAAAACCAAAATTAGCATATTAATCTAAAAGGTAAATTTCCGGATCCAATATTAATGTGTGAGGTCCTCCTGTAGAAATAGAATGCAGTATTTAATGTCTATAGTGCAACTGATGAATTATAAAATCCTAAGAGAAAAAACAGCTAGCTTGTCACCATATTTTTACAAATAACATCACGGAGGAAGCAACACGCATGATTTAGAGACACTCAAGCAAAGATCAAGCAATTGTTTTTTGATAGATGTAAACAACATTAACTTCCAAGAAATATCTCTATAAGGTAATATGCATGTCCCGTAGTTACCATTTCTGCTGAGAGTATGCCGTTAGTTTTGACACCGGCAAGCAAGAAGGCTAGGAGATCCAGCCAATTTCGTATAAAAGGGTCTTTTATCCCCAAAGAATCAATGATTTCTGAAAAGGGTCTGAGAAGCTTGGTAGCACCAAGAGCTCCTTGAGGTCCCATTTGAGCAAAAGTTTTTAATAGAGAAGGTGCATATCTAGCAGCAGCGGTCGAAATAACACCCAAGTCACCTCGGATGGATAAAGGAGGTAGAGCCATTGCAGCTGCTGAGATTGGAAGTATTGCGTCCTGTAAAAATAACACTCTATGCAAATGAGATAACATTCGATAACAGAGAACAGTAAAGAGCTCTTACAAAAGTTGGAGAAAAAGGGACTGCCAAGAGATCTCAGCTAAATTGTAAAAAATGTGTCTCTCAGTCTCCGAGTATTCGAGAATAAATCATGTAAGAAACACAACATGTCAGGAAAGTATCCAATACTCACGAGAAGTTTCCTCCACTCTCTCGCTGAATCTGGTCCTGCATACTTCTCCAGATCCTGAATGGTCAGGAAGATTATCATGAAGTATGTTAAAGGAAATAAAATGTGAGGCTTGCAAACAATGAAAACACACAGTATAAATTTTTACTGATGTCCACGAAACATGCTACCAAAAGCAAACAGCAGGTCAGACCTTGAAAAATTCCGTTGGGCCAATGCGTGACAAGAATTCTCCTTCAGGTACATATACCATCCATGAGTCATAAGTTGCACAGGGAATTGATTCACCTAATGCATCAAGAACCTGAGAAACATATCAATAAGTTGAGTTGCATTTTCTAACAAGAAGACAGACTAAATGTCCAATAAATTGCAGTACAGAATTACTAGTTAATTAGGCCAAGCAGAGAATGGTTTTAAAAAATGGAGCCGCAAGTCACTTATTTCTCACTGAACAAAGGCATTAAGGATCAAGAACATATTTGTCGTCAGGCCATCTGTTCTACAGAATCTGCAGAATACAACCGCATAGAGTAGTTTTACATAAAGAGTAGCACATATTGTCAATAAAAGCATGCTGCACTAATAAATGCATATCTGGCTATACAAGGGAAGGGAAGCTAGTAGGTTCTTCAAATAGTAACTCAAAACCGGTTTCTAAGACCATCCAACTTAAAGCTGATGAAACACATTGACTGACAAATAAAAAATAAATTCAAAGAGTTCATTCAAAGGCAATTAAACCAGAATTCAGCATAAAAAGTTTTTGAAATCAATTATAAAAACTGGCCCGTTGATTGTAGCCGCTTGGCCTCTCATGGTTTATATCCACCATAACTCTCACATTAACATACATGTTACATCCACACACACATATATAAGTGACACCGATCCCATTAAAACGTTTGTCAGCGCCAGCACTATACTTCATTCTCACAGTTAGATAGTGAATGGACATGATTTCACAACCAGCCATTCCAGGTGATTGAGTTCAGTGTTTTACGTACTGTTGAATTTTGTAACTCGTGCACATCCTAAATATTTAACTATTAAGAGGAAGACCATAATTATGTTCCGTCTTCAACGTCTGCATAAAACGTCAATAGCTAGCTCTTCAAAGTTTCACAGTACTGATTGTGGTCATTGCTATTCATGATTGATCAGCCGCTTCTTAGGTGCTCAACACTCTAGAATGAACTTCTAGGTAGAGAAAAAGCCAGTAAACTGTCTGTTAGCGGAAACGTAAAAGAAAGAACACAAGATTTAACGTGGTTCGGATCAAAATAATCCTACGTCCACCAGAGAACAATTGCCTTACTATTATTTACAAAGGAAGGGGAGATTTCCCAATTACACTTAAGAGAATTTCTCTCTTAACTCTCTACTCACAACAATATATTGTATTGTTTTTGGGATGGTTTCTACAAATGAAAGAGTGCATCTATTTATAGGGGTAAGGAACTCCTCTTGATGTCATTGGTGACATCAAACTACCTCCTCTTGATGTCATGGGTGACATCAAAGTGAGGAAGCTTCCTCCTAGCATTCATGCCAACTCTTTCCACCAACTCTTCCAATTGCATGCCATTGTTGACTAAATCTAAACCAACATTTTCAGCATGCCATTGTTGACTAAAACATAAACCAACATTTTCAATCTCCACCTTGGTTTGCGTTTTGAGTGTGCGTGTGAACAACTCTGGCCAAAACTTCTAAGCTTACTGGGCAATCCCGTTGTAAGAAACAAGAAGAATCAAACCATGTTTGAACATACCACTTCCACCTAACAACTGTTCTCTTCGGAGTTGCATCTAGTTGATGCACACCCCCGCCAAGTCTTTGCAGTGTGCAAACTTAGCGAGCGGGACTATCTTGGTCAACATATCTGCAGCATTATCGTCTGTGATAACCTTCACGACCTTGATAGTTCCCTCTTCAACAACATCTCGAAGGAAATGAAATCTGACATCAATGTGTTTAGTGCGCTCATGAAATCTTTGATTTTTCATTGATGAATAGCACTCTGACTATCACATCTAAGAGTTGATTCCAGCTGAACCAAACTCAATTCCGCCACTAAACCTTTTAACCAGATAGCTTCCTTCACCGCCTCCGCTGCTGCCATGTATTCTGCTTCTGTCATAGACAAAGCGACAATCGACTGCAGAGTCGACTTCCAACTAACGGCACTGCCAACGAGGGTAAAGATGTATCCAGTAGTGGACCTTCTTCGGTCAAGATCTCCCGCATAGTCAGAATCCACATAACCAAGAATTGAAATACCTCCACCACTTTTTCGAAAAGTCAGACCAACACTAGAAGCTCCTTTGAGATATCTTAATATCCACTTGACAGCTTCCCAATGCCTCTTTCCTGGGCTGGACATGTATCTACTTACCACACTTACGGATTGAGCAATATCTGGACGTGTGCATACCATAGCATACATAATGCTACCAACTGCACTGGCATAAGGAATCTTTGACATATGCTCCACCTCATCCTCGGACTGAGGCATTTGTAACTCTGAAAGTTTAAAATGAGGAGCTAACGGTGTACTTACAGGCTTGCACGTATGCATATTGAATCTCTCGAGAATCCTTTCAATATACCTCTTCTGAGAAAGATGTACAACACCGTCTTCTCTTGAAATCTCCATACCAAGGATTTTCTTTGCAGCTCCTAAATCCTTCGTGTCAAATTCCTTACTCAATAGTTTCTTCAAATCATTTATCTCTGTAATGTTGTTAGCAGCAATAAGCATATCATCAACATACAACAATAAATAAATCATTGAGTTACCAGACATCTTCTTGTGATACACACAGCTATCAAATGCACTCCTTGAGAATTCATGTGTAGTCATGAATGCATCAAACCTTTTGTACCACCGTCTAGGGGATTGCTTCAAACCATACAAAGACTTCTTTAGTTGGCATACATGATTTTCTTTTCCTTCAGCTAGGAAACCTTCAGGCTGATCCATATAGATTGTCTCTTCTAGATCACCGTGTAAGAAAGCAGTTTTGACATCAAGCTGTTGAAGCTCCAAGTCAAATTGTGCAACCAATGCTAGTAGAACGCGAATTGAGCTATGCTTCACGACTGGAGAGAAAATTTCATTGTAGTCAATTCCCTCCTTCTGACTGAAACCTTTTGCAACCAATCTCGCCTTAAACCTAGCATCTTCCACTTCAGGAATTCCCTCTTTCTTTCCGTAGATCCACTTGCATCCAACTGTCCTCTTCCCCTTTTGTCTTTCACTAAGACCCATGTCTGATTCTTGTGAAGAGACTCCATCTCTTCCGTCATGGCTAACCGCCATTGTGCAGCATCCTTGCAAGAAGTTACTTCAATATACGAGGAGGGCTCCGGATCCTTAATCTCTTCTTGTGCAGCTACGAACGCATATGCAATCAAGTTTGCTTGATTTATAAGGCATTCCGGTTCTCGTGTCTGCCTCTTCTCCCTCCCCTTCGCAATTGTGTATGGTTCATTGACAGCAAGTTCTTCAAGATCTACATCTTCCGACTCATCTTTAACCCGAGTCTCTTGATCCTTTTCCTTGGCAAGCACCACCGGAGGCTCCACCTGCTCGTTGTTCTTGTTTCCTGAAAACTCCACGAAAACTTTACGGGGATCAAGTATAGAGGATTCATCAAAGGTGACATCTCTACTAACTATAAATTTGAGTAAAGATAAACACCAAAGTTTGTACCCTTTTACTCCATCTACATACCCTACGAATATGGCCTTCTTAGCCCTTGGTTCAAGCTTTCCTTCATTAACGTGATAATAAGCTGGACACCCAAATACTCGTAAGTATGAATAGTTAGAGGGTTCACCTGACCATACCTCATTCGGAGTCTTAAAGTCAATTGCCAATGCTGGAGATCGATTGACAACATGAGCGGCGGTGTGAACTACTTCAACCCAAAATACTTTGGACATTTTGGCTTGTATGAGCATACAACGAGCCTTTTCAAGCAGAGTTCTGTTTATTCTCTCAGCAACTCCATTCTTATGTGGGGTATGTCTGACAGTCCTATGTCTTGAGATCCCATGAACCTTGCATAATTCATTAAACTCTTCATTGCAAAACTTCAAGCCATTGTCTGTGCGAAGATACTTGATTTTCCGCTCCATTTGATTTTCAACCAAAACCTTCCACTCTTTAAATGCTTCAAAAGCATCACTTTTTGCCTTCAAAAATACACCCAAACCTTTCGTGAGAAATCATCAATAAAAGTGAGAAGATACCTCTTTCCGCCCTTCGATGGAAGTTTAGAGGGACCCCATAAATCTGAATGGATGTAGTCTAACACTCCTCTTGTCTTGTGTGTGCCAGTGCTGAAGCTGACCTTCTTCTGTTTCCCTAGAACACAGTGCTCACAGAAGTCAAGTGTGCTGATCTTCTCACCTTCCAAAAGGTTACGATTGCTCAGCATCTCCAGTCCAGGTGCGCTCATATGACCCAGTCTCACGTGCCATAATCTTGCCTTGTCATCATTAGATAACTGCACTGTAGATGCATTTGCAGAGCCAACAATGGTGCTTCCGGCCAATGTGTAAAGGCCGTTCTCCAGCTTGCCTTTCAGCATGACTAAAGAACCTTTGGTCACCTTCATAGTTCCTGCTTCGCTCATGTACCCGTAGCCTTGTTCATCTAGAGTACCCAAGGAGATCAAATTCTTCTTCAGATCAGGAACATGACGGACTTGTGTAATAGTCCTCACGACTCCATCATGGCAGCCAACTCGAACCGAGCCAATGCCAACTATTGCACAAGTTGCATTATTGCCCATTACTACGGTTCCTCCACTTTTCTCATAGCTGCTAAACCAGTCTTCTCGAAACGTCATATGCTGAGTACAAGCAGAGTCTAACACCCATTTGTTTCCATAATTACTATTATTACACGATGTTGTTAGTACACAATCATTATCAAAATCATGTACCTGTTCAACTGTAGATGCACTCGCCTTTTCCTTGGACTTTGACATTGGGCAATCTTGTTCAAAGTGCCCCTTCTTGCCACAACCCCAACACTCGTATTCTTCTTGTTCACACGAGACTTTGATCTGTACCTTGATTTGCTCTTTCACTGTTGGCTAGTCCGGTCACTCACAAAGAGCCCATTTGCCTGATCATCTCTGTCTCCTTCAATGAGCCTCTACACATCACTAGAGTTAAGTGCCTGCCGCACTTGCTCAAGCTTGATAGGATCCTTGCTATACATCATCGAATTCTCAATATCACGATATCCTGAAGTCAAAGCAAATAGCAAAGCACATGCAAGCGTCTCATCCTCTCTTTTAATTCTTGCAATCTGTAAGTCCATGACAAGTTTATTGAACGCATCTAAATGATCTTGTAACGAAGTACCTGACCCCATCTTAAATGTGTGAAGACGCCGTTGTAACAACATCTTTGTTGTCACTGATCGGTCTTGGTATAGCCCTTCTATCTTTTCCCATAACTGTTTGGTCGCCTCTTCGGTACTCGTACTCACTTCACAAAGCATGTTAGGTGCAAATGATAGTTGGATTGTACTCAATGCATCCCCTTCAATCTTCTCCATGTCGGGAGCTGATATATCCTTAGGATACTTTCCGTCAATAGCATGGATTGAACCTTCCCTCCGTAGTAACGCCATCATCTCGATCTTCCAGATGTTGAAGTTGTTGCGTCCATTGAATCTATCAATTTCAAACTTCATGGAACTCATCTTTGCTTGTTCTTCCGCTAACAATTGGTATCAGAGCGACATGATTCTTTAGTGATCCAAGAAGAAAGAACACAAGATTTAACGTGGTTCGATCAAAATAATCCTACGTCCACCAGAGAACAATTGCCTTTCTATTATTTACAAAGTAAGGGGAGATTTCCCAATTACACTTAAGAGAATTTCTCTCTTACCTCTCTACTCACAACAATATATTGTATTGTTTTTGGGATGGTTTCTACAAATGAAAGAGTGCATCTATTTATAGGGTAAGGACCTCCTCTTGATGTCATTGGTGACATCAAACTACCTCCTCTTGATGTCATGGGTGACATCAAAGGAGAAGCTTCCTCCTAGCATTCATGCCAACTCTTTCCACCAACTCTTCCAATTGTATGCCATTGTTGACTAAATCTAAACCAACATTTTCAGCATGCCATTGTTGACTAAAACATAAACCAACATTTTCAACTGTCTTCAGCTTCTCCACGGATGTTTAATTTGTTAACATCCCATATATTTTATTTCATGAATGGTAGCTTAAGAATGTCGATGCGACAAAGAAAATGCTAATATATAAAGCCCAAAAAGAGGAGTTCTATCCATATAAGACGAATGCTACATTTGGAAGGAAGGTCTAGGAATGAAAGGGGGAAATAATACTAGTATCTTTGTCTCAAATACACCAACTGCTGAACATCTTTTCCTTATCTTTGAATTCATTTACATTCTAAACAAAGCAAAGCGAAATTGTAAGCAGATAGAGTGTAACCTGTGCTAATGGATTTGCCTGAGGACCTCTTGATTGAAAACCGGAGAACAATGATGGACCAGAGTCAAATTTGTACCCTTTAATATCAAAAGAGTGAGCTGCACCCCCAGCTACATCATGGCTTTCTAGAACTAAAACATCTTGGCCATACCTAGCAAGAAGTCCACCGCAACATAGCCCACCTATACCGCTTCCAATAACAATGATATCTGCTTCTGGCTTGCCTGCACATAATTCTTGCAGTCAAATAAACATGTTCCTGTAGAGAGAGACAACTTATCTGCATTAGAAGTCTACACAAGCAGATCCTCTCATAGTATAACTTCAGAAGTACGCGTTTTTCCTTTGCTGGAACATCATTTTAAGCTGAGGTCCATAGTTCATGGATTAACAATAGGATACATCATCACCTATCATATCCTAGGAATACCAATCTGTTGCATGCTAAGCATGAAGAGAACAATTTTAACAGACACTAAAAACCAGGAACTTTTAACAGACAGACATATATCGTGCATAGATTAGCTCTTTTTTATAAGGAAGAAGTAGTCCATTTGTCCCATGTAATGTGATGGAATGGAACACAGAATGGTAATGTGGCTTGTAAAAGACCGCTACAAGAAACTGATACCCCTCCGTTTCAAAAGGATTATCTTAGTTTGACTTGGCACGCACTTTAATCAAGAAGAAAAGACTTTTAAGATATGTAGTCTTAAGGCCATCTCCAACCTTGCCCCCATTTTTTGTCCCCAAAATGGGAATTTCCCCATTTTGGGACAACTTACTCCAACCATTCCCCCATTTTTTCCCCAAACTTTTTTATAGTATTCTCTCTCTTCTATATTAGGGTCGATTGGAAACAGTCTCTCTACCCTTTTGGGTAGGGGTAAGGCTTGTCTACATATTACCCTCCCCAGACCCCACCTTGTGGGACTATACTGGGTAGTTGTTGTTGTTGTTGTTGTTATCTTTCATTTCAATTTCATTTTTTAATTTTCGTTAAACAAATTTCATCTTTTATTTTATTAATTTATAATTTCCATAATTAAAAAAATTCCATAAAATTTTAAATAATATAATTTGTAAGCAATTATTATAGATTAACTAGTAATTCAAATAAAAGTGAAATCATTGTGATACAAGATTAATTAAATACATATAATTTTAGATAAAAATAATAAATGCGCGAAAACTAATTTATCAAAATTATACATTCAAAGTTAAGATATAATACTAATATTATAAAATATTACATAAACATCATTAAGTGCATATAAAGAGATAAAATAAAAGATTAAATAATAAAATAACAATAAAATAATAGTGAATAGTAATGGAGAAATGAATAGTGTACCCATATTTGAGGAAATACTATTCATTTCCCATTTTGGGAACAAAAATGGGGAGTATTGGAGGATAATTTCCCTCAAAATTGCCCCCATTATGAGGGATGGGGCAAGGTTGGAGATGCCTTAAATAAGCCATAACATTTATGTGGCTGTAAAACTACTGAAACTTGTGATCTGAAACCTGTCATTTCAATTGTGTGACTATAAATACTTTTTATTAAGGAAATATTGAAAAGTGTTAATCTTTTTTGAACGGATAAATAAGGAAATATTGTCAATCTTTTTTAAACAGGTGGAGTAATACATCTTAGAATATCCGAAATTGAGAAGCATGCAAGTACATATTTCTCCCCCATCCCAATATGTTTGGCACTTTTGGCTTGTTGAATAGTGTTAGTTTGACCAATTTTTGGAGCTACCATTTTCCCTAAATTGAAGTTTACATATTCTGAAACTACACTAAACTTACTACTATCAGTTTCTGTTAAATCAAAACATAAATCATATGTTAAAAAATGGTAGTCAATATGTAGTTAATATGACTCTCGGTTAGCTAAAACAGTGACAAAATACTTGTAAAAAAACACACACACACACAGTGCCCAACCTTGTTTGGAGGTAAGAGTGGAGAAAGGATAGCCGTTAGAAGTGGCAGAGACTTCGGTGCGCGCCAAAACTCTGCGACGTCGTTTAGTGGAGCGGAAGTTGAAAAGGGGAGAAAAAGGTTGAAACCTCAACGCCATTGATTCTTGATTCTCGATGTAGCTAATAGGCTAGCACAAATTAATGTGTCAGTATATTTTTCTCCATGTACATGTGTTAATTTTTGTTGTATAGCAGTTGTTGATATTGCATTTGGAAGTGGCCACGTTCTAAGTTTCTGCACCAGAGAAACCAAAAAGAATCATAAAGCCATAATGGCCTGAATGACATATATATTTATGTCATTTTGTGATGTCGGTTCATTTATTTCATTTATTTTTATCCAGATATTTTTACTTGATCAAAATATATATTTTAAACCATTCTAACCAGGGGCGGATCTATGTACATGTTTCGGGGTGGTACGCAACCCGCAAGTTTCGGCAAAAATTTTATATATATATGTATATATGTCTAATAAATAGGATATATATTTAAAGTGCCACCCCATAGAACAAAAGTTGCAAATGTGCCAGTGGCAAAACCCTGCATTTTCGTTCAACAGGGCGCGGGTTCGAAACTGGGTGGGAACAAATAAATTTTTGGCTTACTTTAATTGCAATTTAAAGAGATTAAATATACTACACAGCATACTTTTCTACATTTTATATTAATATTTGACTTTGAAGCCCCACTTCCCAAATTCCTAACCTAACCCACTTTCCTCTTCTCCTCTTCTTACTTCACTACTCCTAACGCCTGCCACTGCTCCTTCACATCATTCACACCTTCATTGCTCTACACCCACTATTGTAAGTTTTCTTACCTCCTCATATTTATTTCTTAATCTTATGTGATTATTTTTTCCCCATCAAATATATGTTCTTGCTCAGTTTTTATTTTGTATTTAGTTGAATTTCAGTGTTCTTGCGAAACTTTATTGTCACTATTTTGATATTTTTGTTATATATTTCTTTGGGTGTGTTTGAAAATCAAATGCCTCTTACATGGTTTCACTGTAGAATTTAGTATCGTAGAAAGAACATCCCAAATAATTTTAATCAAGGAAAATTCAAAATTAACTCTATTTTAACGATGACAAAGATATTAGGGATGGTTGAGTTATTTAAAATAACTAAACTTATTGATGGTATGACCTAATAAAAATTGGTCTATATTTCTCACTGGAATGAACTTCTATTTTATAGGAACCGAATTGAGATGGATAAATTCGTCACGAGGTTGGACCATTCTCAACCAAGTCCTAGTTGTCAATCCTTGATCCAAGCGAATGGAAATCTTTCCTATCTTATAAATGAACTCGATTTGGGGTCACTTAAAGGCGATCCAGGAGAAAGAATACCTATTTCTGACTATAACCCTAGAATACGAGATGAAGTAAGGAAACATTACATTCAAGAAGGTCCTTGTCAACCTTCCAAGCATCACTTTCCCAAAACTCTAATAGGAGGAAGAATGCGTCAATTTGTTCCAAGTTGGTTCAATGGTCAATTTTCTAAATGGTTGGAGTATAGTGTGAAGAAAGATGCGGCATTTTGCTTATGTTGTTATTTGTTCAAAAATGAATTTATTCATGGAAGTGCGGGTGAATTTTATACGAAAAATGGTTTTAGGGCTTGGAATAAGGGTCTTGAAAGATTGCGTTTACATGTTGGTGATGTTAATAGTGTCCATGATAAATGTTTCAAGAAGATGCTAGATTTATCAAATCATCATCAATCAATTCAAGTTGTTTTTGATAAGCACTCCGAGAAGTTGAAAAATGAGTATCGAATGCGTTTAGAAGCATCAATTGATGTGGCAAGACTTCTATTATTGTATGGATTGCCTTTTAGGGGCCATGATGAAAGTGAATCTTCAAGAAATCAAGGCCTCTTTCTAGGATTCTTACGATGGTATGGGGACAAGCATCCGGATGTGGGAAAAGTAATATTAGAAAATGCTCCACAAAATGACACTTTGACATGCCCTATGATCCAAAAGGATATTATCAATGCTTGTGCAAAAGAAACATTAAAGGCTATAATTAGAGACTTGAATGGAGATTACTTTGGTATATTAGTTGATGAGTCCAAAGATATCTCACACAAAGAACAAATGGCTCTTGTTTTACGTTACGTTAATAAGAATGGTGAAGTGGTAGAGCGATTTGTCGGTCTTGTTCATGTTAGTGATACATCGGCATGCTCATTGAAGAAAGCAATCTACTCTTGCTTTCAGACCACTCATTAAGTCCATCTCAAATACGTGGACAAGGTTATGATGGAGCTAGTAATATGAGGGGAGAGATAAGTGGTCTTAAGACTTTGATTATGAAAGACTGCTCATCGGCATATTACATTCATTGCTTTGCTCATCAATTGCAATTAACACTTGTAGCTATGTCTAAAAAGCATTTGGATGTCGAAGACTTCTCTTGTCATGTTACTAATGTGTTGAATGTCATTGGAGTATCTTTTAAGCGCAGAGATTTGCTTCGTCATCTTCAAGCTGAAAAACTGGAGCAATTACTTGAATCCGGTGAAATTCATACCGGGCGAGGACTAAATCAAGAACGTGGGCTTCAAAGACCAGGTGATACTCGTTGGGGATCACATTTCAAAACATTAGATAATTTTATTGTTATTTTCTCATCTATTATTCGTGTGCTTGAAGTGGTTGAACATGAAGGTTCTACCTCAAATGAGAGAAATCAAGCAAAATATCTTTTGAGTGAGATATTAACATTCAAATTTATTTTTATGCTTCACTTAATGTTGAAAGTTTTGGCAATGTCAAATGAGTTGAACAAGATCCTACAAAAGAGAGATCAAGATATTGTTAATGCCGTGGAGTTTCTTAACATTACAAAGAAAAGATTGCAAGATATGAGGGAAACTGGATGGGAATCTTTGCTAGATGACGTTTCCTCATTTTGTCATATGCATGATATTATAATTCCCAAGATGGATGAATCCTATTTTCCTGGAAAGTCTAAGCGCAAGTCTTCTGGTATTTGTTATTCACACCACTTGCGTGTTGATATCTTTTATGCTGTAATTGATGTGCAACTTCAAGAGCTTAATGACCGTTTTGGTGTAATGAGTAGCGAATTGCTTCTTGGGATGGCTAGCTTGAATCCAGTAAATTCTTTTGCTAATTTTGATAAAGGTAGAATATTGGCTTTAGCAAAGTGTTACCCAAATGAGTTTGATGAAGTACAGATTCGAGACTTGAGTTATCAACTAGATACTTTCATAATTCATATGCGAGTTGGCAATCCCAAGTTCTCTAACTTGCAAGGAATTAGTGATTTGGCAAAAGCATTGGTTGAGACAAATCTTGTGGAGACTTATTCGTATGTTTATCTACTTGTGAAGTTAACTCTGATTTTACATGTTGCTACCGCAACTGTGGAGAGAGCATTCTCATCCATGAAGCAGATAAAGAATGAAGAGCGGAACAGCATGGGTGATCAATATTTAAATGATTGTTTAGTTTGTTATATAGAGCGTGATGTATTTACAAGTGTAAGTAATGATGTCATTATTGATCGTTTTCAAAATATGAAAGCTCGTAGAGGACAATTATAAATATATTGTGTATGATACTAAAAGTATTATTGGAAGTTTTATGCTTTGCGTCAATTAGTTATAGTTATTATATCTTCTTTCGTTTGATCTATTTGTCTATATAAATAAAAATGATGAATAACCCGAACCGATGCTTGAGTTGATCAAATCGATTAGGTCGGCACCCGTAACCACTAAATCCTGGATCCGCCTCTGATTCTAACGGTTGACTAAGGATGAACTTTTGGTTGTTATATTTTTACACCTTCACTTGATGTGTTGAGTGTAACTACTAACAAATACTTATGATCATCCGCATGACTCAAGTGTACTTACTTAGATGATAAGTCAAATACTTAGCCTTACATGTAATAGGGGTCTACTTTTAAAAAATAATTTTGTCAAATTGCAAATTTTAAATTGAATTATGTGTTTTTATCTTTTTACCTCCGTCACAACTCCGTCAATTGCTCATCTCCTCCACCTCATCTATTTTCTAGCCTCTTTGACCAATTTTATCACCACTATCACCCTCAAGACACTATGCTCTACTTTTTCTTTATCTAGATGAATAAAATTAGAAAAATAAACCAACAAATTATTGGCCAATATGTGAGGATCAAAAATTTAATCAAGGGATTGTGATGGCATCTAACATCTCCTACTAGGCAAGCCAATACTTAACAACAATACCAGAAGCATAATTAAACATCTAACAACGGAATATTCTAAATAAAAGTATAAAAGCTACGAAAATAACATAATAAGTCTAAAACCACCACATCCATCATAAACACCTCCTAAGACAAGAGTTTGAGAATAAATTGTGAAATATAATATTTTGGAGCGTTGGCTCGAATAATAAATGCTATTGAGTAAAAGTTGAAAGTAATGAAAAGAGTTGTGATTAATCCCTTGCCGGGGATGGTTAAATATACCGATTATTACCCTTGCCGGGTTGTACAAGTTATTGGTATAGTTCCCTTGCCGGGACTCGGTTGTTATTCCCTTGCCGGGATAGTACTTGCTATTTATTTGTTCTTCTTGCCCGTTTGGTTGTGACTATTGTTTGGGTGAAGAAGAGTGATATTGCACGAATGGTCATTACATGCTATTTCTGATTATAATTGCACGAAGGGTCATTCCGTGCTATGTTTGACTATTTACGCACGAAGGTACATTCTATACTCTGATTTGATTATATTTGCATGAAAGGTCATTCCGTGCCATGAAATGAGAGTTACGTGAGGGAAAGCATGAAGGGTGATGTCGTGCATTTTATTCGATTGTATGGGGTGAGAATGAGAGTAAAAGCACGAAGGGCAGTGCCGTGCAACTATTGAATTTCCTATTCTGTGATAAATATTGTTGTGCCCAATTTCTAATTATGTTGATGAATTGTATATTCGATTGTACTCCCCACAGTATGGTTCCCCCATTTTATTGTTTAATTTCAGTAGGCGCCATCACGACGCCTGATGGTGGGATAAATCCGGATCGCGACATCAAGTCTGCATTCCCAAGTTTATTGTTCCTATTAACTTCACAAGAAAAGGTAGAACTGTCATAGTAAGGCGTTGGGGGAAAATAATAAATATAAGCACAATTATGAAGGTGACCATTTAGACCACCACACACATTCCACAAATAAGATTGAGCTGGTGCACATAACTCGCTCTTAGGAACATTTTGGAAATTTTGCCACTGGTGGTTTCCTTCACAATATGTATGGAGATCAATAGTAGAATTATCTACACCAAAATTCCCGTAATTCAAGATTCCATATTTCTCAAATCGGTAGTTAAAAAAATACAAAAAAAAAATAAAACAAAATAAAACAAAAAGTTCAAACTCGTAATGTAGCAATATATACAGCTACAATTACATCATTAATTCCCCGGCAACAGTGCCAAAATTTGATCACGCCCAACCCTAGTCCTAAGAAGGATAAGCGGTCACTACAAATATAATTCGATCTAAAAGTTCGGAGTCGAATCCCACAAAGAACTAAGACTTAGCTGTATCTGTTTAATATCACCAAGAAGACAATATTGAAAATAAACAGGTGAAAACTAACTATGCTTGAATTGTAAACAATTGGAATAAAGGTCTAAGGTAATGGTTTTCCCAGTTGTTGATTTCCTTGGTTAAATATGCTTTATAACTAAGACTTAGTTGTCTCCATCAACCATGAACGCTCCAGCTATTATAAATCTTTCTCAAGCAATTATGATAATTTAAGTACTTTCTCAAGCTATGCTAGCTAGATTCACATTACGGTTCACTTAGATTGCACCCGAGGGATCGTTATCTCTAATCCAACCTCTAAACCCTCGGTTATGAGTCTCATCTATACTCCGGGAGTCATATTGTTCATACAATCACCCAAATATGCATTATCTCTCAAGCAGATACATACTAAATAGTAACGGATAATTGAGGGCCCTTTCAACTAACCACAATAAATACGTAGATGAACAAATAGAGATTAACAACCAATTTAAAACTATATTAATATAACAACCAAGTAATCCCTAACGGGTTTTACCAAAACCTTAGGTTAAAGTATTTAGCAACTCATAACGACGGAAGATAAAATTAATAGATTATTCATAATGGAAGAATTGCAAGAAAAATAGAAGAGATAAAGAATTATGATGTTTTGGGTGATCTCTCACACTTGTTCTCCTTCCCAAAGTGATCTCCAAAACCAGCCTCCTCTATCTTGGGCGAGTTTCTACATCTTATAAGGGTCTTACAAAAAGTTCCCCAAATTGACACTTTGGCCCCTTGAATTTCTGGATTGTGAACAGTTTACAGCGGCCGCGGTGATGACCGCGGGAGACACTGCCCAGTTTTTGGAAAAACGTAAAACATGAAAGTTGTAGCCCTTTGAGTTAACTTTCCAACCATAAATTGTGGAGCCCAAATGGAGTTTTGAGAAAAAGGTTATGTGCATTTTACTAGACAATGCACAATATACCTACTCAATTCTTTGTTTTATTGCTCTATCATCTGCTGATCCCCAAATATAATCCCAACTTAATTTATTGGGATTTTTACTCGGATTTCAAAGCTCCAAATCACTTGAGTTCATCCCATAACATCTATATAGCTCGAAATAAATCCTACAAGGCATAAAACATATCGTTAGTACAAAATACTAGCGATTAAATCGCAAACTCAACTAAAGTGCAGTAAATTAGAGTGTTATAAGCGACTAAAATATGCAATTATAGCCAATCATCATCAACCAAAAGCCAAAACTAAAGATGGAATTATGAAAGAAAAATTAAATCCAAACCAACAACACTCACCCCAATCCTAGTTGTAAAACTCTCCTAAAAATGGCTCAAAACCAAGCTTCACAATCTCAAAATATGATAAAATGCTCAAAGCCTAAAACATATATTACCTGCTTTGCGATTCTGCTTTTGCGGATCCATAAGTTGCTTCTGCAACTAAACTTCTGCGATATTATGTTTGCATCTGCAAGCTTACTAACACCTCTGACCAACCACTTCTGCGATGCAAGACCTTGCTTATGCGAGACCGCACCTGCGAAAGAATCTCGTAGGTACGCGGCCACTTCTGCGCCCCAAGTTTCGCACTTGCAGATGTCCTATCTCAAGCTCAAAATACTCTTGCGTTCATCTGACCGGATTTGCAGACTCGCACCTACACTCAAAAACTTGCAGGTGCAAAAACACCAGATCAGAACTGCCAATTCAACCTTAAATGGTCTGAAACTCACCCGAACCTCTTGGGACCCGGTCCAATCGTACCAAACTATCCCAAAATATAACATGGAACTACTTGGGGTCACAAATCATGCAAATAACATCAAAACTATAAATTGTACCTCAATTTAAGCTTAATGAACTAATCCACTTTCAAACTGTCAAAACTCTTGGTGAACCACTTTAACCAACTCCCAATTTTGCACACAAATCTGAAATTACATAACAAACCTTTTCTAACTCTCGTAATAATAATTTAAACCCAATATCATCAAAGTCAACACCTAATTAAACCTATGAATCTTCCACACCTTCGAATTTTTAACTTTTTCCAAATTAAACCAAATCAATCTGGAACCTCCAAATTCTAATTTGGATATACTCCCAAGTCCAAAATTACCATACAAACCTATTGGAACTATCCATACACCGTTCTGAGGTCGCTTTCATAAAAGTCAAACCCCGATCAACACTTATTACTTAATCTTTCATAAATGACACTAAGTATTTCAATCACTCTCGAAACTTCCTGAAACGAAATCAATCAACCCCACAAGTCATAAAATAACAAACACACATACAAAAAAAAATATCAAATAGGGGAAGAGAGCCCAAGTATATAAAATGATTGGCTGGGTCGTAACTGGGTTAGACTAGGAGTGCCTGAGGAAGAAAGGGAAACGAGATGGAATAACAGCAGCCTGAGGATGGGGAAAGAAGAAACAGTTGAGGAAAAGGAAGGGGGACAGAAAAATGAAAATAGCAGAGAGGGAGGTATTGGTCGATGGTGGTTCAACAGAAGAAAAAGTTCGGTTTTGGGTCCATTTTGGTCTTTTTTGAAGAAAAATGGAAAACTTGTTTTTGGTGGAAATAAAAAGAAAATATTGGGAGTTGGAAAAACAAACTTAAGGTAAGCCCACAAAGTGGGATCTGGGGAGGATAGGGTATACGCACACCTTACCCTATCTTGTGAAGGTAGAGAGGTTGTTTCTGATAGACTCCCGACTCAAAGTACAAGTGAAAAAGAAGCTGACATAACAAGTAGTAACAATAATAAAATAAAGTGATAAGGTGACAAGCTCATAAAATAATCAAAGCGAAAGAACCGATATATAGCAACAGAAATAATACTAATGTGTTATCGGCATGCAAAGGAGACACTCCCGCATATCTACTAACTTTGTACGCTAATTCCCAACCTCCACACCCGTATCAAGGATCATTTCCTCAGTAATCTGAAATTATGTCATGTCATGCCTAATGAGATTTAATTTTTTTTAATTCTTATTTTCTTTTGCATATGTCAAATTTTTATTTGATTTTTAACATGCCAGCGTGTTGGTGTTTCAGGCACGAGGCCTGCTAAACAGAGGGTTTAGGAGACATGTTTTTGCCAAAAAAAAGAATGTTTAAATAATCTTTAGGTAAGTTTAAGTATTCAACTGACAGTTTAAGCCAAGTTTGAGTATCTATTTATATATTTTGCTATTGTAGTATTATCTATATATATAAGTTTTTTCTCTTTTCTTTATATTTTTTTAGAATGTGTCACGACCCGAATTTCCCACCATCGGGAGACGTGATGGCACCTACTATCGAAGCTAGGCCAGCCAATCCTTAACAATAGAATATACTAAAATAATTAAACATTGCAGAAAACCTCTTTAGAAATTCAATGAAAAAGAATCAAATGCGGAAAAACACTAAACATAACACTATCCCAAAACCTGGTGTCGCTATCTCACAGACTACTAAAGAATACTACAATCAGGTTTGAATGAAAGAAAAATACATAAGTCTATTCTGATACAATAAAACAAACTGGGATAGGGGATAGGGACTTCGGCCTGCGAACGCCGGCAAGGCTACCTCGAGAGTCCCTAGGCTGAAGACACTCCCAAAAATATCCTACTACTGTTGCTGTCCGAAAGCTGCTCCAACGTTGTGATCTATGCAAAAAGCACAGAAAGTGTAGCATCAGCACAACCGACCTCATGTCCTGGTAAGTGCCTGGCCTAACCCCGACAAAGTAGTGACGAGGCTAGATAGGACTTACTAAAATCAACTTGTGCAGATATATATATATATATATATATATATATATATATATATATATATATATATATACGACGATAACATAAGAACAACAGGATTATATATGAAGGAAATACAACTGAAAGGAGAACAGGTCATCTGTGACAACATTAAGCCAAAATCAAATCCTTTACTTTCATAAGTGGACGGCGCGCCACACGATCCCAATAAATATAGTATAGGTGGACGGCGTGCCACACGATACCAATAAATATAATATAAGTGGATGGCGTGCCACACGATCTCGATAAATATAGTATAAGTGGACGTCGTGCCACACGATCCTAATAAATATAATATAAGTGGACGGTGTGCCACACGATCCCAATAAATACAGTATAAGTGGACGGTGTGCCGCACGATCCCAATAAAAATAATATAAGTGGACGGAGTGCGACACGATCCCAACAATCATAATATAGGTGGACGGCGTGGCACACGATCCGAATAAATATAATAATAGTGGACAACATGCCACACAATCTCAATAATCATAATATAGGTGGACGGTGTGCCACATGATCCCAATAATCATAATATAGGTGGGCGACGTGCCACACGATCCCAATAAATATAATATAAGTGGATGGCGTGCCACACGATCCCAATAATCATAATAAATGATTCATATAGCCTCTCTCAAGGAGTTCCACTTTTATAGAAAACTCGGAAATACAACGATCTACCCAATAAGGGTACCACTAGCAGCCCAAACATCTCAATAATGGAGAGTGCATATAACGCTCAACCGAATAAGGGAGCAACAACAATCATAATCTACACGTCCCCACAAGGGATCCAACCACTTTTCTTTACATTACTTACAATTTTGACTTCATGATAGTCACTACCATTTGAACCAAAGCTCCAGGAAATCTCATGTTTCATAAATAATTCCTCAACTAACTCATCATGTTGAATTCGTCATTTACTAGGAATGATTCTCAAAATATACCCCAAAGCAAGTACAAGTAAGACTCACGGTCATGGTAGACGCCAACGTATAGATACTCGTCACCATGCCTATACACCGCAGTCGATCATTTAGCAAATAGCAAGCAATAATACTCTAGTCCTATTCCTTCAGGCCAGGATTAGATCAAACACTTACCTCGATCCGAAAATAGCAATCAATCCACTAGCACCGCCTTTCCTCTAGAATCGACTCCGAAACAATGGTATCTAGTCATTTCCAATTCAATAACATCAATTAGGGCTCAATAATACAATCCCATTGCCTAAAAATGAAATTCCCATCATTCTTCCGAAAATAGCAAACTCCGACATAGGCCCACATGGTCCAAACTCGAGGCTCAGACCAAATTCCAATCACCCATGACCCCACGAGTTAGAATATATGATTTGTTTCACAATCTGACCTCAAATTAAGGTTGAAATACCCAAAATCCCACAAGCCCTAGTTCTACCCAAAACCCCCAATTTCTACGTTGAATTCATGAATTAGACTAGGATTAACTATGATTTAGTGAAGAAATAATGAAGAAATGATGTTAGGAAACTTACCTAAGGAACTATGGAGGAATGAGAGCTTGTAGCTTAAAAATGGAGGGTGAAGGAGATGAACCCGTATGTGTTTTGTGTGAAAATTCCCGTGCATTCTGTTCTGGTTTTATGAAAAATCACTGGGCAAAAATGCCCTATGTGATCGCATACAAGGCCTTGCGATCGCATAGGGTAGGGAAGCTAGTGTACTGCGATCGCGTAGGGCAGGATGCGATCGCATAGAGTAAATGAGACAGGGCCTAGGAAATGTTCTATGCGATCACGTGGTACGCAATGCGATCGCATAGGTTTGGGAAGCTGGGCAATGCGATCGCACAAGGGAGGCTGCGATCACATAGAACAATTTGGGCTCTTAAATTTTTACACTATGCAATTGCAGAAGGACCTATGCGACCGCATAGAACATTACACCAGATACCAGCAACAACTCAAAAATAAAAGTTTTTCAAGTGTAAAACACCCCGAACCACCCTCGAAATCACTCCCGAGCCCCCGGGGCTCCTAACCAAATGCACACACTAACTCAACAACATCATACGAACTTGCTCAAGCGATCAAATCGCTAAAATAACATCAAAAACAAAGAATCAATCCCCAAAACTCAAGATTTCATTTCAAAGTTCATAATTTTCTAACTTTATCTATTTAGGTCCGAAACACGTCAAACGACGTCCAATTTCGACCAAACTTCACAGGAACCAATATTTAAGACCTCTACCATGCGTTAGAACCAAAATACAAGTCCGATACCTATATTTTCTAACTCATTTTCATTTCCATTTTTCCTTATTAATTTCATAAAACAATTTAATGAAAAAAATCTTTTACCGGGGTTTTGGACCTCAAATTTCAATTCGGGCACATGCCCGAGTCCCATATTTTTCTACGGAACTCCCGGGACCGTCACATTATCGATCTGGGGCCGTTTACCAAAAATATTGACCAAAGTCAACTATATAAATAATAATATTATAATTCTTCAAATTTTCCATAAAATTCATATATCTTAGCACAAAAACTTTCCGGCTTCACGCCCGGACTGTGCACGCACATTGAGGCAACTGAGAGTGAGGTTTCTAAGACCTCAGAAGTGCAGAAAAAGGGAGAAATACGGTGATGACCCTTTGGGTCGTCACATTCTCCACCTCTAAAACAACTGTTCGTCCTCGAACGGACAAAAGAAAGAAGTATTTGAGTTAGGAAATAGATGAGGGTAACGGCTCCGCATATCAGACTCGGACTCCCAGGTTAAAGCCTCAGGAGGCTGACCTCTCCACTGCACACATACTAAAGGAAAATTCTTCGGCCTCAACTGTCGAACCTGCCGGTCTAGAATAGCTACCGGCCCCTCCTCGTAAGACAGATCCTTGTCCAACTGGACAGTACTGAAATCTAACACGTGGGTAGGATCACCGTGATACCTCCGAAGCATAGACACATGAAATACTAGATGCACAGCTGACAAGCTAGGTGGCAAGGCAAGTCCGTAAGCCATCTCTCCCACTCGATCAAGTATATCAAATGGGCCAATATATCTAGGGCTAAGCTTGCCCTTCTTCCCAAATCTCATCACGCCTTTCATAGGCGATACACGGAGCAATACTCGCTCACCAACCATGAAATCCACATCGCGAACCTTCGATCCGCATAACGCTTTTGCCTAGATTGAGCTGAACGCAACCTCTCCTGGATAATCTGGACCTTATCTAAGGCCTTCTGGACTAAATCAGTACCCAATAACTGAGCCTCTCCCGGCTCGAACCATCCGACTGGAGACCGACACCGCCTACCACACAACGCCTTATAAGGTGCCATCTGAATACTGGGCTGGTAGCTGTTGTTGTAGGCAAACTCTGCTAAAGGCAAGAACTGGTCCCAAGAGCCTCCAAAATCAACAACACAGGCTCGGAGCATATCCTCCAATATCTGAATAGTCCTCTCAAACTGACCGTCCGTCTGAGGATGAAATGTTGTACTCAACTGAACCTGGGTACCTAGCTCCTGCTGAACTGCTCTCCAAAAGCACGAGGCGAACTGCGTACCTCGATCCGAAATGATGGATGTCGGTACCCCATAAAGATGAACAATCTCTCGGATGTAAATCTCAGCCAGTCTCTCTGAAGAATATGTAGTAGCAACAGGAATGAAATGTACTGACTTAGTCAGCCTATCAACAATGACCCAAATAGCATCAAATCTCTTCCGGGTCACCGGAAGTCCAGTAACGAAGTCCATGGTAATCCGCTCCCACTTCCACTCGGGAAGCTCAATCCTCTGAAACACACCACCAGGCCTTTGATGTTCATACTTGACCTGCTGACAATTTAAACACTGAGCCACATATGCAACAATGTCTTTCTTTATCCTACGCCACTAGTAATGCTGCCGCAAGTCCTGATACATCTTCGCGGTGCTCGGGTGAATAAAATATCGAGAACTATGGGCCTCCTCTAAGGTCAACTCCCGAATGCCATCACCATTGGGCACACATACTCGCCCCTGCAATCTAAAAGTACCATCCGCATCCAAAGTCACCTTCGTGGCACCTCCACGCTGCACATTGTCTCTCAAGTCACATAAATAAGGATCATCAAACTGTCGGTCACAGATCCGCTCCAATAATGAAGAACGAGGGACCGTGCAAGCTAATACTCGGCTAGGCTCCGTAATTTCCAATCTCACTAACCGATTGGCCAAGGCCTGAATATCTAAGGCAAGTGGTCTCTGGCTGACCGGAACATATGCAAGACTACCCATGCTGGCCGACTTCCTGCTCAATGCGTCGACCACTACATTGGCCTTACCCGGGTGGTATAAGATAGTAACATCATAATCCTTCAATAGCTCCTTACCCGGGTGGTATAAGATAGTAACATCATAATCCTTTAATAGCACCAACCATCTCCACTGCCTCAAATTCAACTCTTTCTGCTTGAACAGGTATTGCAAACTCATGTGATCCGTGTACACCTCACACGTCACACCATATAAATAATGCCTCCAAATCTTCAAGGCATGAACAATGGCTACCAACTCTAGATCATGGACTGGGTAGTTCTTCTCGTGGATCTTCAACTGTCTCGAAGCATAAGTAATAACCCTGTCATCCTACACCAATACCGCACCAAGACCAACACGGGAAGCATCACAATAGACAGTGTAAGGTGTGAGCACATGATTTTTGCACCGAGCAAACAATTCCAAAATTAAAATAAAATGTTTTTGAGTGCAATTACTTGCTTTGTTTGAAATTAGTTATATTTTGTGTGTTTGAATAAGTAAAAATTAGAAAAAATCAAAAATAGGCTAAGTGATTAATTTGTTAGTTTAGTTAATTAGAAAATTAGCAAAATAGTTTAAATAGGAAAAAATAAAGAAAAATAGCAGAAAAATTGCAAAAAATACTAGAAAATTAGAGTAAGTAGGAAAATTAGGATTTATAATTTTCCATAAAAGAAAAAGAAAAAAAAATGTAAAAGAAAATACATAAAAATCATTAAAATCAGAAAAATACAAAAAATACATAGGTTTAATATGACTGGACTAGTTGAAACCCGTTTGTTTGGCCCAGTACATTGGCCCAAGGGGGTGGCCCGTCTGATCCATATAATAATCAATCCAGGCCGTTCGTGAGAAGTGATCCAACCGCTCAGAAAATCGGGCAAATCAATAATTAATAAATTAGGGGAGATTTGATCTGAGCCGTCTGTGTGATTTGATCCAAGGGTTGAAGGTCATGGTCTGATTACAAATGATACGACGCCATTTTTGTAACGCGCGTGTGAGCCGTCGATCTCCATCAATTGGACGGTCGAGATTATCTAAGACGGTCGGCCTATAAAAGGGTTTTGTCTGAACGATTTCGCCATTTACATAACCCTAGAGACTCAGCCGCCCCATGTTCTCTCATCTTCTTCATCATCTTCATCCAGCAAAGCTCAACGGCCATGGCGGCCACCACTCCTACGGTGGTCGCCGGCCTCCTTTTACCCGTCTTCTCATCTTCTCCTTCTTCTTCATTTCATAACATACCCAAAACCCAGAAAAAACACCCCGTTCTTCAAAGTCCCGGTCACCGGAATCCTCGCCGGTGACCACTAAAGTATGAACCACCGCATAAAACCAATGTCATTCGAATCGTCTTCACCTGATCTGTCCAACCATACCACTCACTACCTTCAAATATCACTGGAGCGTCTCGAATATCCCAAAAAGAGTCGCCGGAAACCTAACTCCGGCGACTCCAAAACTTGAACCACCCAAGATCCTTCCTTCACCACCCCTTGAACACCCCCCTGCAACCCAGAGTCATAAAGGCTTCGTCTTTAAGCCTTAGAAGAAGAATCAGAAAAGAAAGAAAAGAAAAAGAAAAGGTCTGAAAAGAAGTAAAGGAAAAGAAACAAGGAGTCAGAGAGAGTTCGAGAGAGGGTGAGAAGAGTGAAGAGATAGGAAGCTCAGGGGACCGGCCCTGCGAGCTAAGTCCCTGACCCTTATCTGTTTTATTATGCTTATTTTGCGTATTTTTTGTTTGATTTGTGTATCTGCATGCCTGTGAGTGTCTGTTTTATTTCTGTTCTTCATGTTAGTTCTAGGGTTTTGCTTTGCTTCTTTGTTTTCATCTGTGTTTCTCTTGTCTCGAATGTCTCAGAATGTTTTCTTTCTATCCCTGTAGATTCTTAGTCTGTGCTTCACATGTTAGTCATAGGATTCTGATACTCGCTTCTCTTTTGTTTAACACTTTCGTCCATGATTATGTTTGGTTATGTTCTCATGGCTCTGTAGTTCTGAGTCGGCCCTTCGATATCTCTTCTACACATCTTATCTGTTTCTCGCATATTGATTTTAGGGTTCTATGTTTGCTTGCTTTCACTTGTTCATGCTTGCCTTCTCTAACTTTGTTTTTGTTCATCTTCTGTTTCTTTTTGATTCATATTCTTCTGTTCCACATCATGTCCTATTCGTTTCTCTGCGACTAAATCTATTTCTTCGAATCTATCCATCTTCTAGGATCTTGTTATGTTAGGGTTCTCTATCTCTTTGCTTATCATTTGCTCTCCTCTTTCTATGTTAATCTCTCCTGTTTATCCGCATGATTAGTCATAAAGTTCTTACCTATTGTTTCTTCTTTTGTGTCACATCTTTGGCATGTTGCTCTGATAATTAGCCATAAGGTGTCTTAGCTTGCTCTTCTTTAGCTTGTTTATGATGGGATTCTGTTATTTGTCTTGTGTTGATCCCATTTTTCTAAGATCAGAGATTTTATCTTTCCCTTTTGTTATGTTAGCTGTTAAAGTTATGATTCACTACAAAAAAGCATGACCTTTGTCTTCTGTTTAAGATCAAACTCAAGTTACTGTGGCCATTCTTATTGCCTTTGGCTTTTAATGATAGAACTAGGCTTCTGTTTCATCTTGTTCATCTTCATAATTGTTTGCTACCAATCATGTTAAGTCATAAGAGTTACCTTGAATTCCCTTTGCTTCCTCCATCTTGTAAATATTGTAGTTTTTGGATCTGTTTAGCTTTTACAGTCCAGCTTTCTCCTATTGTCATGAATGCATAGTTTTGATAGTAGCTTAACTTCATTCTCTTCTCATCTTTACATTAAGTTGCTTTTGAAGTATCCTGGTTGATCTTTCTTGTTTCTTTTGTCACTGTTTCTCCATGTTCTTCTTTTCATCATCTTCATTTTATTTGTCATGCACTTGTGCTAGATTTAGGATTCCTCTTCACTGTTTCTTCATGTCTCTTCTCTTCTTTATCTTCATCTTGAGCCATCACATGTATACATAAGGCTAGGATTAATACTTGAAAAGATATATTAGCTAACATGCCTATGCTCTTGTGTGTACTCTGGGCTTAAATGAATTCTGTTTCATCTACTACTTGTTGTTTCTTAGAGTTTAACATTCTGAGCATGTTTGTGCCCTGAACCTTGGTGATTCTGAGTTGTTCAAACTTTCATGTGACTTGAACTGGTAGTAATTAGGTCTTAATTAACATGAATTCATACTTTGTCTCATAAAATTAGATAATGTGAATTAATCAACCGAAATTCAACCATATCAATTGCCTTCTCCTGAGTTTTGGTTGATTATTACATTTTGTTTGATCTTATGTGTCCTAATATGCAATCCATGTTGAAATTGATTTAATTTTATTGGTTCTGGTTGAGTGTAAGTGTTTGATTAACACCGTTTGAACCCTAGGTGAATTGGTTATAGCTGTTAGTATTAGGTTCCATGAAAATGGCTAGTTTTTAAATAGGATAAAATATTGAAAATGAATAAATAGGTTATAAGTTAAATAATTGGCCTAAGAATGGTCAACCTTGCAAAGGGTTGACCTATTCTATAAAGCCCTAACACACAGTCCACTTTAAAAGTGGTCGGTTGTGCAAAATGGCTATGTCTGCAAATGCAGACTAGCCCAGGCTCTCTTTAGAGCCCTGAACAGCAAAGTGGCCAAACCTGTAAAGGTTTTGGGCCCAGCTGTTCAGTAATTGGCTTTAATACCCAAGCCTAAGTCTCAACTTGAGACTGGCTAACTTTTAAATAGTTTATTTTCATTAATAAAGCAGGCTAGTCCTGCAATTAGCTTTAAATTGAAATAATCAGGTCTTAATTAACTGAAATAAATCCATAAGTGGTTAAAATTGAAATAGTTTCCTAAAGTAGACCTGGCCAGCCCTTAAATACCAATGCAAGGGCTGGCTATTAGTTAAATAAGTCCCAAAGAAGCTGAAAATCTAACCTAGGTAAGCTGGTAAATCAGCAGTGCCCTTAGGGGCACAATTGGGAATTAAAAAGGTGAAATAGTAAATAGTTAGAACTTAGGAGGGTAATTGAGACACTTATGCTCCCGATTTCTGCAATTTTGCAGAGGTTTAGGGGTATAATGGTCTCCTAAAAATGGGAAATCTGTAAAAATCTCAAACCCCTAAGGTCATACTAGTAAAAGGCCCTAAAAGGAATCTTTTAGAACCTTCCAGCACATGCTGGAAGGGTTTTTCATAACTGAAATTGGGGTTAAAGTGTAGAATGGATAATTTTAGGAGGGGGAGAAGTGGGATTAATCCCATACTTCCTCCCCAAGTTTTCAGCCCTAGGAATAACTATATATACCTCTTAAAAGGGGTTGAAAAGGGGGGTTCCAATTCTGAGTAATCTGAAAATACATCAAGGCTGTTTTATACAAAACTTTGAGAGTGAAAATAGCATAGAAACAGTAGGATTTTCTGGGATTTCTCGAGTTAAAATTCGCCTATTGCTTCTGATTTTGGGATTTTTGCTCTAATCATCTGGAATTCTGTTTGTTGTTGTTGTGTTGCTGTGTTGGTCTAGCTCTCATCTCACTGTTGCATTGTTGGTTAAGTCATTGTTGTCTGCTTCTACCCCTTAGAACTCATCGGTTTTCTTTGCTTTGATTCAGGTACATTACTCTTACACTTGAAGCTGTAATGCTGATTTATTGAAATAGAATCGAAGCTACAGATTAGAATATTGTTGCTGTGAAGTTGTATTTTAGTTTTACTAGTTTAAGTTTGTAATTTACTCATTGTAGTCTTCTGTAGTAGCTGAAGAACAAAACCAAACAGAAACAATGTAATAGTTAGTATATTAGAAGTAGTGTAGTAGTAGAATAGTTATAAGTAGTGTAACACTTAGTTAATTAGGTAAAATTTCTAAAATGAAGCCAAAAGACCATCACATAAGTTAATAAACTCACCTAGTTAATCTGTTTTGTCAATCGCGAGTTCGAATAAGTCTAAAAGGGAGACAAACAGTTGAGTAATGAAGCTGGCTTTGATAACATCAAATAGATTTGGCTCTTATTAAACAACAGTAGTTAAATGGTTAATCAGTCTTTGGATATCAGTAAGCACAAGAGAGAAAAGGAAGTAGTGATTCATTTGAAACTAGATTGGTAACATTGATCAAGCCCAGAATTGTAGTATAGCAATGTGTATATAGGTAGTCGTTTAGCTTTTAGATAATATGGTTATTGGGTCATTTAAACACTGCATCACATAGGCGAAATGTCTCTTTGACTGAACAATTTTAATATTGATATAAGCCATCAACAGAAAACAAAGAAATAAGAACAATTCATTCATCTATGCACTGATTAGTCGTAATCTGAGATTAATATGGATATTCTTGTATAGTGATTTTCCCTTTTGATTAATAAAAGAGTGATTGATTCAGTTTCAGTGTGTTTGATTTATTGTGAGTACATTATTTCGTTTTCTTCATTACTGCTTTAAATCCAATTTGGGCCTAACTCCTAACATGGGCTTGAACTACAATCGACTGGATTGGTAAGAAATGGAAACTTGGTAACGGCTTGGGCCTTTAAGGCCTGGATAGAAAGCTTGGCAAGGAAAACAGAAGAGAAGACTAGGCCCAATCAATAGCATGAACTCAACAGGCCTGGATTGTTATAACATTAGCAAAACGAGTAAGGAAAAAACAATGTAGCAAAAAATGTAGTTGAACAAAATAAGACCGGACTTTAAAATTAAATTGGGATGAGCCTCGCCCGAATAACACCGGGGCCCCCATTTAGTAATAAGATAACACAGTAGAATCGGAGAGGCTAATAGCGAATTCCATAGCCTCTCCCAAATATAAAAGCCGATATAGACTATCTTAAGGAACGATTTTAATATACCTTCCTATGAACGAGTGTGCACTTGGTGCGACTCAAATCCAAATCTCGGCAAAGCCAAAATACACCAAAAGTCATAGGCGTACTGGTTGCGGTATGACTCGAGGCGTGTTTCCGCAATGTCGCAAATTCCTAAAAATAATATTTAACGTAAAAGCACATTATGTTGTTAAAACTTATAATTGAGTCAAACAAAGGTCAAGAACGACAGTGGAGCGACCGTGCTAAAACCACGGAATCCGGGAGTGCCTAACACCTTCTCCCGGGTTAACAGAGTTCCTTATCCGGATCTCTGCTTCGCATACATTTATAAGAGTCAAAATTCCTCGGATTCGGGATTAACCGGTGACTTGGGACACCATTGTCATTCCCAAGTGGCGACTCTGATTAATCTCTAATAAAATCCCGAACCGATTGTCCTTAAATTGGAAAAACTCCTTCCCTTACGTTATTTTATCCGTTTCGGGTAATCGAGCGTCGGGGTATACCCTACAAGTGTATTTATACACCTTACGCATGTTTGGGGTAGTAAAAAGGGAGGTGTGACAGCTCTGGCGACTCTGCTGGGGATCCAACCCTGAATTTCGATTTCAGGGTTTAAGAACTCGAGCTCCTTAGAACTGCCGTTCGCGTTTTTTGTTTGACTTCAATTATATGATTTGAATAACATGTTATGTGCTTTATCGATTTTGATATTATGTGAACGGTATATAAAATTGTGCCGAAAACCCTTCTCTCTTCTCCCTCGGGGATGTGCTTACTGGTTGAGACTCCCCTTTCCGTTAAAGTCACCTTAAATTAAGAAAACAGAGGCCGGATAAGTTACAAAGCCGAGTGACTCCGCGGGTCACCGGTACGTAGCCCCCTCCTCGATTCGAGTTGTCCGCTCGGGTACACGGTCTAGCAATCTATGAAACCGTAAGATTTTGAACATAGGTCTAGGACGATTATTTGCATCATATTTGACTTAGGGGACTCAACACAGTGGTTGGGTCCGTCTAGGACAGGTGACCCGGTATTGAAAAGACCGAGCATGCTATGTGTTGCATTTTATTGTCCTTGATCGTTATGCGGACCGGTGAAAATCCCGAGATTGGAAAAATTGTTGAAAAAGGGAAAAGAGAGAGAGGAAAATAATGATTTGTAGAAAATAGGTATCCGGAAAATTTGAAAATTTGAAAAAAATAGGTAGAACAATTTTGTTGAAATAATTGGTCAAATAATCTGACCGAACTACGCAGGTTTGATTCTCGCCATTAGGTGGGATACGTAGGCAACCCTTAAACGGGTCCAACCACACTTTTAGAAAAGACCAAAAAGATTCTCTTTTTAAATAATCAAGGTGATTGCTATTTTTGGAAATTGCCGAATGTTCCGAAAGGACGACGGAAGGCTGTTTTTGCAAAAATGGCCACTTCGAAAATCATTTTTCTTTTCTTTCATTCAAAAATTGAAAACTTGCATTGAAAAAGATTTTTCTTTCTTCTAAATAAAATCACCTTAATAAATGTGCAGGACGAGCACGATGATGAATGAACAATTTTCCCTAAATAAAATCCCTTTGGAGCTGAGATTATGGTGGCAGGACATGGGATCCGACGGTCAAGACTGGGTCAAAAAGTACTTGAAAGGCCTTACGGGTTTACTAGACATGGTTCCTCGAGGTGATGTGATTAAAGCGTTGGTCACATTTTGGGATTCGGCACACAACGTATTTCATTTTCCAGATTTTGAACTTACCCCAACTTTGGAGGAGATTGCCTTTTACATTGGGAAGACCGAGGTTCCGCTGAAAGGAAAATACCCGGTATCTCCGAGGACGGTGACGGTACATCGCTTCCTCGACTCTTTGAAAATTGCCCGGAATGTTCATAATGAAGATCTGGCCAACGGGTTTTGTTCTTTAAGCTTCATCTACAATAGGTTTGGACACGTTGGGGGTTTCAATGATCCTACCAACAAGCTATGTTGCAAGTCCAACCGGGCGAAATGGGAAGAACACCGGAGGTTCGCATTTTTGGTGGCATTTCTTGGAGTTGTCGTATTCCCGAGGAAAGATGGACATATCAATATAAAAGTCGCCGGGGTAGCTACCACACTGATAGTACAAGAAAACTGTACTCTGGCCCCGATGATTGTTGCGGATATCTATCGTGCTCTGACCGCGTGCAAAGCAGGGGCTAGCTTCTTCGAAGGGTGTAACTTGATCTTGCAAATCTGGTTAATCGAGCATCTATGCCACCATCCTTCGTACTCAAGCTATGGTTCGACCCAACGGACATGTTTGGAAGAGTTTAGTACAAGGACAAAGGAAGTAAAGTTGCCAGAAGGAGTCCAAGGTTGGATTATGTATCTTCGATCACTAACTGACGGTCAAATCGATTGGACGTATGACTGGTTACCTCTTGACGAGGTGATATACATGCCAACGGAGGGATCGCCGTTTTTGATCATGGGTTTGAAGAGTATACAACCTTATGCACCATACAGAGCCCTGCGACAGTTGGGTCGGTGTCAGATTATTCCGAGAGACGGGGATCTCAGTGTGCAAGCCGTGGAGATTGGTCCGGACGGGCAATTCCCGGAAGCAAAAATCCGGCAAATCTGGAACGAGTGCCAAAATTTGAAGATTGATACTTGTGTGCCGAATAGAGCAAAGGGGGAGATATCACCTGGATACTCCACATGGTACCGCCGAGGGGTTGAACACGAACGTCTGTCAAAGAGACCTCACTTGCAAGACCTGATAGAGCAATCCGAGGAAAATCTGAAATGGGCGGCCAAGGAAAAAGAATATAAGGCCAAAATCAGTCTGTTGGAAGATAAACTGAGAAATCTTCATTTCGAAAGCGGCTTACAAGCAGCATCCGATGAAGTGGAAAAGAAACAACTGAAAAAAGAAAATGATATGTTGAAGGCTCAAATAGCTCAAATGAAAATTGCATCCGAGACCCCAGTTCGTTCAGCCCGAGATGAAAAGTTAATTGAGATTCTCCGGCGGAAAGTGAATGACTATAGCTTTGATTTGGACATAGCTGAAAAAGAGTTAGTCAAGGCTCGGAAGCAAATGGGCAGAGACGCCGATGAAAGAGCCAAGTTGGTTCTGCAGCTACAAGACAAGCACGATGTTGAAATAGCTCAGCTTAAAAGGAAAATAATCTCAGCCACAGTCAAGAGTAACAAGATTATCAAAGATCTTGAAGAAGAAAGAGAACACTGCTACACGACTATGGCTAGATTGGAATTGGAGCTGCAACAAGTGCAAAAGGACAACCAACACACCTTGGATGCTCGCACTCAACAAATAAGCCGGCTATTGCAAGAAAAAGGGGTCATCAGAGAAAAGATTGTTCGCATCGCCCAATACATCACCCGGAAGACTCAGCTTTGCGAAGATATGTCTCGGAGGACTTTTGTATCTGCAGTGAAGTTTTTTGTACAACAAGTCATGGCCGACCTAGATAGGCTTCAAAGGGGATTAACATATAGGCCCGCGGCAAGGCCGAACGATGCCTCGCGGGCACTAGGTGCATTAATGTACTCTTAGGTCATGCATCATCTTTTATTTTTCTTTTTAAAACATCACTTTGTAATCAATGTTTTTATCAATGAGAAAACAAGTGTTGTTACCAATTCTTTTGCTTTATGTCATTTCCTTTAAATCCGCTAGGCAAATAAATAGGAGCGTAATTATGAAAACGACAAGGAAAAAGAGAGAAAAGAAAAAGCAAGAAGAAAAAAAAAGAAAAAGAAAAAGAAAAAGAGAGCAAGAAAAGAGAAAAAGCAAAAGAGAAAAGAAAAGAAAAAAGAAGAAAAGAAAGAAAGAAAACAAAAGAGCGGAAAAAGAAAAAGATGATTGAAGTGAGCAGCAGCCCGGATGATGCATAACGACTCGAGGAAATGTATTTGCTTTTAAAGTCGTTGCATCTTATTTATGCGCTAACAACTAACGAGTGTTGATGTTTGTGAGTCCAGATTTTCTAGGCAACTGGCATTCTGGCTACCCACCCATACAACACCAGATATAAAAAGATGACAAAGGCTGTGTCCCAGGAGATCGAGGCAACCATTGTAGACCCTGCTCACGAAGAAGAGATCGTGGATGTGGCAGGGATGAAAGAAGAAATGTACAAGTTAAGACAGCAGATGGCTGAAATGTACCAGGCTTGGTCAAGAGGTCAACCACTACCAGCCTACCCTGCTAACCCTGCATATGTCCCTCCAGCCAATCCTAACCCCGAGCCACCAACAATGAACTCATCCTCCACCTACCCCGACTACCCTCAATACTATGCTTCCACCTCCCGGATACCACCACCTCCAGCCAAGCAAGCACCACCCCAGATACCACAAGTTGCTCCTGTATATGTGGCACCTCCGCCCGCTGTTATCCACAAATCCTCTAGCGAACCAATGTTTCATATCCAGGATCCTCACTACTACCCTCCGGAGCCGACTTTCAGACAACACGAGTCTCACGCTCCGATGATGGAAGCAAGTGCCGGGCAGGAAGAGATGGCTCGGAAAGTGAAGAGTCTTGAGAATGCTTTCCGCAATATGCAAGGGCTGGGAGGGCAAGTAAGTGTAGCCTACAAAGACCTGTGTTTGTTCCCTGAGGTGCAGCTTCCCTGCGGGATTTAAGTTGCCAAAGTTCGACATGTACAACGGACACGGGGATCCGGTAGCTCATCTAAGAGGATACCGTAGCAAGATGAGAGGCGCGGGAGGAAGAGATGAATTGTTGATGGCGTACTTCAGCCAAAGTTTGAGTGGATCAGCTCTGGAATGGTATACCCGACAGGACCATACAAGATGGTTCGTTTGGGATGACTTAGCGCAAGCTTTCGCTGGTCACTTTCAGTACAATTTGGAGATCATACCCGACAGGTTATCCCTTACCAAGATGGAGAAAAAGCCAGGAGAGAGCTTTAGAGAATACGGTTTTAGATGGAGGGAACAAGCCGCTAGAGTGGATCCACCAATGAAAGAAGGAGAGATGGTGGATTGTTTTCTGCAAGCTTTGGAGCCAACATACTACGGCCATCTAGTGTCAGCAATTGGAAAGAGTTTTAACGAAGTTGTGAAAATGGGGAGTTTTGTAGAAGAAGGCTTGAAGACAAACAAAATTATGAGTTTTTCAGCTATCAAGGCCACTAATCAAGCTATACAGAGTGGAAACGGGGGAGTGATGGGAAAGAAGAAGAAAGAAGAAGTAGCAACCGTTGAAAGTAGGTCATGGAGTCGCAACCCACATTATAACCCACCAAGACCCTACCGCCAACACCCACCAAGCCCAGCAACTCCATATAATCCACCACCACCATCTTACCCGCCAAACCCCTACAACACACCAAGCCCATATAACCCACCACCACCACCGTACCCACCAACTGTCCCACATTACCACCACCCGCAAGCCCAAACCTACCCACCACCACCGCCCTATGTGTGGAGAGCTCAAGCTCCACACAATGTGTACCACACCCAGAACACATACCCAACCCCTAAACCTTACCGAAACCAGAATAGACCCAGGCCGGACGCTGATTGGAGAAACAAAGCAAGAAAAACATTCACTCCTCTCGGAGAATCATACACCAGTCTTTACCACAAGTTGAAAGAATTGGGGATGTTGAGACCAATTGCACCAAAAGTTCCAAACCCTCCCCCAAAAAATCTTGATTCTTCTGTCAGATGTGAATACTGTTCGGGAACATTGGGCCACGATACTGAGAAGTGTTGGCAATTAAAGAATGCCATTCAAAATCTTATCGATGAGAGGAGAATCGAAGTACAGGCTCCCGAAGCCCCAAACATTACCCAGAACCCATTGCCAAATCACCACGAAATGCATATGATAGAATTGGTGCAGGATGATGGCAATCAAAAACCATCTCAGGCCGTCATGATGATAAAGTCGAGTGACAAGTTAGAAAAGGAAGTTGTGAAGGAGAAAGTGATTGTTGAGAAATCAAAGCCAATAGTGGTGGGAGGCTTAAAGGTGGTAGTTCCAGGTGCAAAGACGATCGTGACTGTGAAAGGAGCAAGTGCAGAGCCAGTAATCATAAAACCAGTAGTGCAAATGCCAGTGGTGAGTACGAAGACTGTACCTTGGAACTATAACAAGGTAGCAGTAGTTTACAAGGGAAAAGAGATTTCTGGTGAAATTAACGAAACGCATGGACTCACCCGATCCGGAAGGTGTTTTGCTCCAGAGGAACTGAGAAAGATGAAGACGGTAAGAGAAAGTCAATTGAAGAAGCCAGTGTCGGAGGAGGAAGCAGAAGAATTTCTTAAGAAAATGAAGTCACAAGAGTACTCGGTGGTTGAGCAGTTAAGAAAGACCCCGGCCCAAATTTCTTTGTTATCTTTGTTGATACATTCGGAAGAGCACCGGAAGGCTCTTATGAAGATTCTAAATGAGGCTCATGTTCCGGAGAAGATTTCAGTGTGTCACTTGGAGAAGATTACCAGCAAAATTTTCGAGTCTAATAGAATCACCTTCTCTGATAGGGAGCTGCCGGTGGAGGGAACTGAACACAATAAAGCATTGTACCTTACAGTAAAGAGTGAAGAGTCAGTCGTGACCAGGGTATTGATCGACAATGGATCGAGCGCGAACATTTGCCCGCTGTCAACTTTAGGGAAGCTGAACATTAGCCCGGACAGAATCCGGAGAAACAGTATCAATGTGAGAGGGTTTGACGGCGGAGGTAAGAACACGTTAGGAGATATTATTTTGGAAGTGACCATCGGTCCCGTTGATTTTACGATGGAGTTCCAAGTGCTCGACATTGCCGTGTTGTATAACTTGCTGTTAGGTCGACCCTGGATTCATGCGGCCAAGGCAGTACCATCTTCTCTGCACCAGATGGTCAAGTTTGAATGGGAACAGCAAGAGATTGTTGTACACGGGGAGGAAAACGCTTGTAATGTGGTAGCACCTTTTGATGGTACTGATGGGGATAGGGGTCCTTGGGTTTACCAAGTGACGGATGCTGTTGTGGTGAATAGAGTTGCTGAAGGAGAAAAGTTACCAACCCCGATGATGGCACCAACTGCTGTGATGGTGGCCAGAGAAATGCTGAGAAACGGATTTGCACCGGGGAGGGGATTAGGCAAAACACTGCAGGGAGTCATTCAACCAGTTCAGCTTCCGGAGAATAAAGGTACATTCGGCTTAGGGTTCAAACCCACCCTTGCCGACATCCAAAGAGCCTCTAAAACCAAAAAGCACTGGACCTTGCCCAAACCCATACCCAAATTATCTGACACCTTCATCATGCCTGGTACAAAATATCAACCATCTGCTGCAACAAAGTGCATTGAGACCCAACTTGATGAAGAAATGCTTGGTTTCGAGAAAATGTTTTGGGGGGTGAATACGATTGAAGCAGGGGAAGGCACGAGCAAAATGGACGTGCAATTTGTGGGGCCTGGAATCACATTGAACAATTGGGAAGCTACTCCTTTCCCTATCAGGAAGGAGTCTTGGTAGTTAGCTCAAAATTTCATCATTGCTTTCCCGAAAATTGTTGTTTTATAGTTTTCCCCTTTCCCTCATGAAAAGAAAATCACCATGTATCCCGAACATTGTTCACTCTTTTATCAATGAAATACAGTTTTCCTTTTTCTTCACTTTTGCCTTATTTTTCTTTATTTTTCCTTTTGTATAGTTTTGCATGTGTTGATTCCAATGCCATGTCATGCGTGAAGGATTCTAGACCCAGCTCCGACAATCACGTTACTATACAAGAAATCGAGGAAGATAGTGAAATAGAATGTGAGGATGAGGAAGCCCTGGAGGAAATAAGTAAGGACATGAAACAATACGAGGAAAACCCAAACCGAATCTGAGTGATACGGAATCCGTAAATTTGGGGAGCGAAGATGATGTCCGAGAAACAAAGATTAGTGTGCATTTGGAGGCACCCCTCAGGGATGAATTGATAAGGTTGTTACATGAATTTAAGGACATCTTTGCCTGGTCCTATGATGACATGCCCGGGCTTAGCACAGATCTAGTGGTACACAAGTTGCCTATCTACTCTGAATGCCGGCCAGTAAAACAAAAGCTGAGGAAATTCAAAACGGACATTAGCGTGAAGATAAAAGAAGAGGTGAATAAGCAGTTTGAGGCAAAGGTCATAAGAGTTACCAAATACCCCACCTGGTTGGCAAATGTTGTGCCGGTCCCGAAGAAAGATGGCAAAACCAGAGTGTGTGTAGACTATAGAGACCTCAACAAAGCCAGTCCGAAGGATGACTTCCCATTGCCAAACATCCACATATTGATCGACAATTGCGCCAAGCATGAGATCGGTTCGTTTGTGGATTGTTACGCAGGTTATCACCAGATCCTGATGGACGAAGAAGATGCTGAGAAAACTGCCTTCATTACACCTTGGGGAACGTACTGTTACAGAGTAATGCCGTTTGGATTGAAGAATGCCGGGGCAACTTACATGAGGGCAATGACCACAATGTTTCATGATATGATGCATCGAGAAATTGAAGTATATGTGGACGATGTCATCATAAAGTCCAGAAAACAACCCGATCATGTGAAAGATTTGAGGAAGTTTTTCCAAAGACTCCGGAGGTACAATCTAAAGCTCAATCCGGCGAAGTGTGCTTTTGGAGTACCTTCGGGGAAACTACTGGGGTTTATTGTGAGTCGGCGAGGTATTGAACTGGATCCATCAAAGATCAAAGCTATTCAAAGTCTACCTCCGCCGAAGAACGAGAAGGAGGTCATGAGCTTATTAGGAAGGTTGAATTACATTAGTCGGTTTATTGCTCAGTTGACATCAACATGCGAGCCGATCTTCAAGTTGTTGAAGAAAGATGCAGCAGTGAAATGGACCGACGAATGTCAGGAAGCCTTTGACAAGATCAAGGAATATCTGGCCAATCCTCCAGTGTTAGTACCACCAGAACCAGGGCGACCTTTGATTTTGTATCTGACAGTGCTGGATAACTCTTTCGGTTGTGTACTGGGTCAACATGATGAGACATGCAAGAAAGAACAAGCCATCTATTACCTCAGCAAAAAGTTTACATCCTACGAGGTGAAGTATACCCAACTGGAAAGAACTTGTTGTGCATTGATTTGGGTAGCTCGGAAGCTAAAGCATTATTTGTCAGCATATACCACGTACTTGATATCACGACTGGATCCTCTCAAGTATATATTTCAGAAGCCTATGCCTACGGGAAGACTGGCCAAATGGCAGATTCTGCTCACAGGAATTTGACATTGTCTATGTAACTCGTACGGCAAGGAAGGCACAAGCTATTGCGGACCACTTAGCCGAGAATCCAGTGGATGATGAATATGAACCATTGAAAACATACTTTCCGGATGAAGAGGCAATGCTTGTCGAGGATATGGAGCAAGAGGAGAGACCAGGATGGAAAATGTACTTTGACGGAGCCGTCAACAGCAGGGGCGTTGGTATCGGAGCGGTACTCATTTCAAGTACGGGTCAACACTATCCCGTCACAGCTCAGCTTCGATTTTTCTGTACCAACAATATGGCCGAATATGAGGCGTGCATCTTGGGATTAAGGATGGTAATTGACATGGGTATTCGACAGATTTTGGTCATGGGTGACTCGGATCTCTTGGTACACCAAATTCGAGGGGAATGGGAGACACGAGATTTGAAATTGATACCATATCGGTATTGTTTGCACGAGTTGTCTCAAAGATTCCAGTCTATAGAATTCAAGCATATCCCGAGAATGCACAATGAGATCGCAGATGCTTTGGCCACATTGTCCTCTATGTTGCATCATCCGGACAAGACATATATAGATCCGCTCCGGATCCAAGTCCGAGATCAGAATGCTTATTGCTTCGCTGTGGAAGAAGAGTCGGATGGAGAGCCGTGGTATCATGATATTAGAGAATACTTGAAAGCCGGCAAATACCCGGAGCAAGCCACTGGAGACCAGAAGAGAGCCATCAGGCGTCTAGCCAATGGATTTTTCTTCAGTGGAGGAGTGGTATACAAAAGAACACCGGATCTGGGTTTGTTGCGGTGTGTAGATGCACAACAAGCAGATGAAATCATGATTGAAGTACATGCTGGAGTATGCGGACCCCACATGAGCGGATATGTTTTAGCAAAGAAGATTTTGAGAGCGGGGTACTACTGGCTCACGATGGAGCGTGATTGTATCAGGTATGTAAAGAAATGCCATCAATGCCAGGTACATGGGGATCTGATCCATTCTCCGCCTTATGAATTGCACACAATGTCGGCACCTTGGCCCTTTGTTGCTTGGGGCATGGATGTCATTGGCCCAATAGATCCAGCCGCCTCTAATGGGCACAGGTTCATCCTGGTTGCAATTGATTATTTCACCAAGTGGGTTGAAGCTAAGACATTCAAGGCAGTGACGAAGAAAGCGGTGGTGGACTTTGTGCATGAAAATATTATATGCCGATTTGGAATCCCCAAGGTGATTATCACAGACAATGGAGCCAATTTAAACAGTCATCTCATGGCGGAAGTTTGTGAAAGGTTCAAGATCACGCACCGCAATTCCACACCTTACAGGCCAAAGGCGAATGGAGCAGTAGAAGCGGCAAACAAGAATATCAAGAAGATTCTCCGAAAAATGGTGGAGGGATCCAGGCAATGGCATGAAAAGTTACCCTTTGCTCTCATGGGTTACCGCACGACGGTACGTACTTCTATCGGAACCACACCTTATATCCTGGTGTACGGAACGGAGGCTGTTATACCCGCAGAAATAGAAATACCGTCATTGCGAATTATAGCCGAATCCGAGATAGATGACGATGAATGGGTAAAGGCCCGGTTAGAACAGTTGAATTTGATTGATGAGAAGAGATTGGCCGCAGTCTGCCATGGGCAATTGTATCAGCGAAGAATGGCCAGAGCATATAATAAGAAGGTACGACCTCGAAAGTTTGAAGTTGGACAATTGGTATTGAGGCGTATCTTACCACATTGGGCAGAGCCAAAAGGTAAGTTTGCACCGAATTGGCGAGGACCGTTCGTGGTATCACGGGTGTTGTCCAATGGAGCGTTATACTTAACTAATGTTGAAGGAAAGTGCGTAGAGACTGCTGTCAATTCAGATGCGGTCAAAATATACTATGCAATTGTATGTTTTGTATTTTGTTGTGATTTTGGAATTGAAATGATGAAGGCATTTTATTCTCTATCCAAACACTTTATCCATTGATAACCCCTTTTGAGCCTTAAAGAATGAATTCTTTCATATCCCTCTCTCGGAATCGCTCTAGTACAATAAGATCGAAATTGCCAGAATGAAAAATGAAATGAAAAATGAAAAAAATGATGAAAAAAAAAGAGAAAAAGACAAAAAAAAATCGGGAAAAAGTCAAAAAGAAATCCATCTAACTTATAAAGTTGGATGAACTACGTCTGACTTGATCCCGAAAGGGTACGTAGGCAGCCTCTCCGAGGTTCAGTCACAATAAAGAAAAATCCAAAAAAAAAATTCCCCACATATTGAAACTGGGGCAGAAGTTATGTTTAATAATTCCGAGAGTTGTAAATATTTTTAACCCTCGTTTTAATTTTGAGCCTTTATATCTTTCTTTCTTAACCCATCCAAAAGCCACGTTGCAGTCCAAAGAAAGACCTTCTGATCAATTTTGAAATGATAACAAATACAACGAAGGAGGAGCGAAGCATCGGATAATCCCCGTGATCAGTGAAAACCTTAGCCGGCACTGTGAGGCGATTGCGAGGTTGAGAGAAATAAAATGAGAGAGTCTCATCAGTGAAAACCTTAATCGGCACCGTGAGATGATTGTGAGGTTGAAAGAATAAATGAGAGAGTCTTATTGGTGAAAACCTTTCGAGGCACCGTAAGGCGATCGTGAGGACTATCAGAAAGGAGAAAAGGCAATAAAAAAGAGTATCGGTTTGGGTCAAAGGAAATTCAGAGTCAGAATAATGATTGGAACGAACTGGGTCGGAGTTTAAATACATGGCATGGTCGGCGGAATCAGCCAACAAATACCCAGATAAGTTCCGTCATCTCTCCAAAATACCCTTACCTTTCTTTCATTTTTTCTGCATTTCATTGTTTACCCTTTTGAGAGCTAACTACCGGCTCCTGATAACGGAAGTTGAAATAACACTGGATCAGAAAGGATAGAAGATTGGAGAAAGGAATAAAGAAGCTTGGCAAACATGGCCAAAGAAAAAGAAAACAAAACAAAAATGGAGAAATGAGAAAAATACAAAAAGAGTCGGCAAGGGACAAGAAGTCGAAAGCCATGCAACATGAGAAAGCAAAAACAAAGGAAGCAATAAGAAGTGGGGACGGCAGATGCCAGTTGCCAGCAGTTTATATCTAATAAATTTTGTTTCATGCAGGAACAAATTGTCATTAATCACTTTAAAGTGAATGTGACCAATGTGGAAAGTTTAAAATACCAAAAAGAGAAAGTCCGCCGAATAAGTGGAGAAATTCACAGGCAAGAGATAAGTTGGTAAAAAGAAAATACCAAAAAGAGGAAGGTAACATCTTTTAAAATCCACTCCCCAGTCCTCGGGCTGAGGGAATACTTTTTCTGCATCGCATTGCACGTTTAATTTCCGTTAGGTGCCCACCTTCTAATACGGGAATATTTTTTCGCATTCGCATTGCACGTTTAAATTCTGTTAGGTGCCCACCTTCTAATACGGGAATATTTTCTCGCATTTGCATTGCACGTTTAAATTCTGTTAGGTGCCCACCTTCTAATACGGGAATATTTTTCTCGCATTCGCATTGCACGTTTAATTTCCGTTAGGTGCCCACCTTCTAATACGGGAATATTTTCTCTGCATCGCATTGCACGTTTAAATTCCGTTAGGCGCCCACCTTCAAATACGGGAATATTTTCTGCATGCATTTGCACGTTTAATTTCCGTTAGGCGCCCACCTTCAAATACGGAAATACTTTTCTGCATCGCATTGCACGTTTAAATTCCGTAGGTGCCCACCTTCTAATACGGGAATATTTTTTCGCATCGCATTGCACGTTTAAATTTTCGTTAGGTGCCCACCTTCTAATACGGGAATATTTTCTCGCATCGCATTACACGTTTAAATTCCGTTAGGCGCCCACCTTCAAATACGGGAATATTTTCTCGCATCGCATTGCACGTTTAATTTCGTTAGGCGCCCACCTTCAAATACGGGAATATTTTCTCGCATCGCATTGCACGTTTAATTTACGTTAGGCGCCCACCTTCAAATACGGAATACTTTTCCGCACTCGCATTGCACGTTTAAATTCCGTTAGGTGCCCACCTTCTAATACGGAATATTTTTCTGCATTCGCATCGCACGTTTAATTTACGTTAGGTGCCCACCTTCTAATACGGGAATATTTTTCTCGCATTCGCATTGCACGTTTAATTTCTTTTAGGTGCCCACCTTCTAATACGGGAATATTTTTCCGCATTCGCATTGCACGTTTAAATTCCGTTAGGCGCCCACCTTCTAATACGGGAATATTTTTGCACATCATGGTTTATACAGTTAAAAAGCCCACACTGGGACAGAAAAAGAAAAAAAAAGAGGTAGTTTGCTGTTTTGTTTTAAGCAGGTTCAGTTCAAGATCAAGAAAAACAAGAAAATCAACAAAAAAGGAGAGTCAACAAGAAAAATAAGAAAATCAACAAAAAAGAGAGTCAACAAGAAAAACAAGAAAATCAACAAAAAGAGAGTCAACGAGAAAAACAAGAAAATCAACAAAAAAGAGTGTCAGCATCAAAGAAAATCAACAAAAAAGAAGATTCTGCATCACCGGAAATGGAAGAAGAGCAAAAGCTAGATTAAGAACAATTGTAATTGTAGGATCATAGCTTAGAATAGCTTCTTCATTTTACATTTTCCCCCCCTGGTGTAATAAGGAGTAAGTCAGCAGGTCTCAACAGTGTCAATGCAACAGTAGTCTGGTAGTTTTAAACTGCCGGACCTTCCCGAACTACACTGACCTGATTCCTGTTTAGCCCAGGATATGTAGGAAACCTCTAAAGCAGGGTGCGGTCAAAAGGTTTTCAAAAATGCTTTCACGGAATGTGCCGATGTGCAAAAATCTCTCATTATTGCTCACTTGTCTTTGCACTGAAACTCTTCGTGTTCCCGAGCAAAGAGGGGCAGCTGTGAGCACATGATTTTTGCACCGAGCAAACAATTCCAAAATTAAAATAAAATGTTTTTGAGTGCAATTACTTGCTTTGTTTGAAATTAGTTATATTTTGTGTGTTTGAATAAGTAAAAATTAGAAAAAATCAAAAATAGGCTAAGTGATTAATTTGTTAGTTTAGTTAATTAGAAAATTAGCAAAATAGTTTAAATAGGAAAAAATAAAGAAAAATAGCAGAAAAATTGCAAAAAATACTAGAAAATTAGAGTAAGTAGGAAAATTAGGATTTATAATTTTCCACAAAAGAAAAAGAAAAAAAATATAAAAGAAAATACATAAAAATCATTAAAATCAGAAAAATACAAAAAATACATAGGTTTAATATGATTGGGCCAGTTGAAACCCGTTTGTTTGGCCCAGTACATTGGCCCAAGGGGGTGGCCCGTCTGATCCATATAATAATCAATCCAGGCCGTTCGTGAGAAGTGATCCAACCGCTCAGAAAATCGGGCGAATCAATAATTAATAAATTAGGGGAGATTTGATCTGAGCCGTCTGTGTGATTTGATCCAAGGGTTGAAGGTCATGGTCTGATTACAAATGATACGACGCCGTTTTTGTAACGCGCGTGTGAGCCGTCGATCTCCATCAATTGGACGGTCGAGATTATCTAAGACGGTCGGCCTATAAAAGGGTTTTGTCTGAACGATTTCGCCATTTACATAACCCTAGAGACTCAGCCGCCCCATGTTCTCTCATCTTCTTCATCATCTTCATCCAGCAAAGCTCAACGGCCATGGCGGCCACCACTCCTACGGTGGTCGCCGGCCTCCCTTTACCCCTCTTCTCATCTTCTCCTTCTTCTTCATTTCAAAACATACCCAAAACCCAGAAAAAACACCCCGTTCTTCAAAGTCCCGGTCACCGGAATCCTCGCCGGTGACCACTAAAGTATGAACCACCGCATAAAACCAATGCCATTCGAATCGTCTTCACCTGATCTGTCCAACCATACCACTCACTACCTTCAAATATCACTGGAGCGTCTCGAATATCCCAAAAAGAGTCGCCGGAAACCTAACTCCGGCGACTCCAAAACTTGAACCACCCAAGATCCTTCCTTCACCACCCCTTGAACACCCCCCTGCAACCCAGAGTCATAAAGGCTTCGTCTTTAAGCCTTAGAAGAAGAATCAGAAAAGAAAGAAAAGAAAAAGAAAAGGTCTGAAAAGAAGTAAAGGAAAAGAAACAAGGAGTCAGAGAGAGTTCGAGAGAGGGTGAGAAGAGTGAAGAGATAGGAAGATCAGGGGACCGGCCCTGCGAGCTAAGTCCCTGACCCCTATCTGTTTTATTATGCTTATTTTGCGTATTTTTTGTTTGATTTGTGTATCTGCATGCCTGTGAGTGTCTGTTTTATTTCTGTTCTTCATGTTAGTTCTAGGGTTTTGCTTTGCTTCTTTGTTTTCATCTGTGTTTCTCTTGTCTCGAATGTCTCAGAATGTTTTCTTTCTATCCCTGTAGATTCTTAGTCTGTGCTTCACATGTTAGTCATAGGATTCTGATACTCGCTTCTCTTTTGTTTAACACTTTCGTCCATGATTATGTTTGGTTATGTTCTCATGGCTCTGTAGTTCTGAGTTGGCCCTTTGATATCTCTTCTACACATCTTATCTGTTTCTCGCATGTTGATTTTAGGGTTCTATGTTTGCTTGCTTTCACTTGTTCATGCTTGCCTTCTCTAACTTTGTTTTTGTTCATCTTCTGTTTCTTTTTGATTCATATTCTTCTGTTCCACATCATGTCCTATTCGTTTCTCTGCGACTAAATCTATTTCTTCGAATCTATCCATCTTCTAGGATCTTGTTATGTTAGGGTTCTCTATCTCTTTGCTTATCATTTGCTCTCCTCTTTCTATGTTAATCTCTCCTGTTTATCCGCATGATTAGTCATAAAGTTCTTACCAATTGTTTCTTCTTTTGTGTCACATCTTTAGCATGTTGCTCTGATAATTAGCCATAAGGTGTCTTAGCTTGCTCTTCTTTAGCTTGTTTATGATGGGATTCTGTTATTTGTCTTGTGTTGATCCCATTTTTTCTAAGATCAGAGATTTTATCTTTCCCTTTTGTTATGTTAGCTGTTAAAGTTATGATTCACTACAAAAAGCATGACCTTTGTCTTCTGTTTAAGATCAAACTCAAGTTACTGTGGCCATTCTTATTGCCTTTGGCTTTTAATGATAGAACTAGGCTTCTGTTTCATCTTGTTCATCTTCATAATTGTTTGCTACCAATCATGTTAAGTCATAAGAGTTACCTTGAATTCCCTTTGCTTCCTCCATCTTGTAAATATTGTAGTTTTTGGATCTGTTTAGCTTTTACAGTCCAGCTTTCTCCTATTGTCATGAATGCATAGTTTTGATAGTAGCTTAACTTCATTCTCTTCTCATCTTTACATTAAGTTGCTTTTGAAGTATCCTGGTTGATCTTTCTTGTTTCTTTTGTCACTGTTTCTCCATGTTCTTCTTTTCATCATCTTCATTTTATTTGTCATGCACTTGTGCTAGATTTAGGATTCCTCTTCATTGTTTCTTCATGTCTCTTCTCTTCTTTATCTTCATCTTGAGCCATCACATGTATACATAAGGCTAGGATTAATACTTGAAAAGATATATTAGCTAACATGCCTATGCTCTTGTGTGTACTCTGGGCTTAAATGAATTCTGTTTCATCTACTACTTGCTGTTTCTTAGAGTTTAACATTCTCATTTCCTGTGTCATGAACCTTGGTGATTCTGAGTTGTTCAAACTTTCATGTGACTTGAATTGGTAGTAATTAGGTCTTAATTAACATGAATTCATACTTTGTCTCATAAAATTAGATAATGTGAATTAATCAACTGAAATTCAACCATATCAATTGCCTTCTCTGAGTTTTGGTTGATTATTACATTTTGTTTGATCTTATGTGTCCTAATATGCAATCCATGTTGAAATTGATTTAATTTTATTGGTTCTGGTTGAGTGTAAGTGTTTGATTAACACCGTTTGAACCCTAGGTGAATTGGTTATAGCTGTTAGTATTAGGTTCCATGAAAATGGCTAGTTTTTAAATAGGATAAAATATTGAAAATGAATAAATAGGTTATAAGTTAAATAATTGGCCTAAGAATGGTCAACCTTGCAAAGGGTTGACCAATTCTATAAAGCCCTAACACACAGTCCACTTTAAAAGTGGCTGGTTGTGCAAAAAGGGCTATGTCTGCAAATGCAGACTAGCCCAGGCTCTCTTTAGAGCCCTGAGCATAAAATGGCCAAACCTGCAAATGGTTTTGGGCCCAAATGTTCAGTAATTGGCCTTAATAGCCAAAGCCAAGTCTCAACTTGAGACCGGCTAAGTTTTAAATAGTCTAAACATAATAATAAAGCAGGCTAGTCCTGCAATTAGCTTTAAATTGAAATAATCAGGTCTTAATTAACTGAAATAGATCCAGAAGTGGTTAAAATTGAAATAGTTTCCTAAAGTAGACCTGGCCAGCCCTTAAATACTAATGCCAGGGCTGGCTATTAGTTAAATAAGTTCAAAACAAGCTGAAATCTGCCCTAGGTAGGATAGTAAATCAGCAGTGCCCTTAGGGGCACAATTGGGAATTAAAAAGGTGAAATAGTAAATAGTTAGAACTTAGGAGGGTAATTGAGACACTTATGCTCCTGATTTCTGCAATTTTGCAGAGATTTAGGGGTATAATGGTCTCCTAAAAAATGGGAAATCTGTAAAAATCTCAAACCCCTAAGGTCATACTAGTAAAAGGCCCTAAAAGGAATCTTTTAGAACCTTCCAACACATGCTGGAAGGGTTTTTCATAACTGAAATGGGGCTTAAGTGTAGAATTGATAATTTTAGGAGGGGGAGAAGTGGGATTAATCCCATACTTCCTCCCCAAGTTTTCAGCCCTAGGAATAACTATATATACCTCTTAAAAGGGGCTGAAAAGGGGGGTTCCAATTCTGAGTAATCTGAAAATACATCAAGGCTGTTTTATACAAAACTTTGAGAGTGAAAATAGCATAGAAACAATAGGATTTTCTGGGATTTCTCGAGTTAAAATTCGCCTATTGCTTCTGATTTTGGGATTTTTGCTCTAATCATCTGGAATTCTGTTTGTTGCTGTTGTGTTGCTGTGTTGGTCTAGCTCTCATCTCACTGTTGCATTGCTGGTTGAGTCATTGCTGTCTGCTTCTACCCCTTAGAACTCATCGGTTTTCTTTGCTTTGATTCAGGTACATTACTCTTACACTTGAAGCTGTAATGCTGATTTATTGAAATAGAATCGAAGCTACAGATTAGAATATTGTTGCTGTGAAGTTGTATTTTAGTTTTACTAGTTTAAGTTTGTAATTTACTCATTGTAGTCTTCTGTAGTAGCTGAAGAACAAAACCAAACAGAAACAATGTAATAGTTAGTATATTAGAAGTAGTGTAATAGTAGAATAGTTATAAGTAGTGTAACACTTAGTTAATTAGGTAAAATTTCTAAAATAAAACCAAAAGACCATCACATAAGTTAATAAACTCACCTAGTTAATCTGTTTTGTCAATCGCGAGTTCGAATAAGTCTAAAAGGGAGACAAACAGTTGAGTAATGAAGCTGGCTTTGATAACATCAAATAGATTTGGCTCTTATTAAACAACAGTAGTTAAATGGTTAATCGGTCTTTGGATATCAGTAAGCACAAGAGAGAAAAGGAAGTAGTGATTCATTTGAAACTAGATTGGTAACATTGATCAAGCCCAGAATTGTAGTATAGCAATGTGTATATAGGTAGTCGTTTAGCTTTTAGATAATATGGTTATTGGGTCATTTAAACACTGCATCACATAGGCGAAATGTCTCTTTGACTGAACAATTTTAATATTGATATAAGCCATCAACAGAAAACAAAGAAATAAGAACAATTCATTCATCTATGCACTGATTAGTCGTAATCTGAGATTAATATTGATATTCTTGTACAGTGATTTTCCCTTTTGATTAATAAAAGAGTGATTGATTCAGTTTCAGTGTGTTTGATTTATTGTGAGTACATTATTTCGTTTTCTTCATTACTGCTTTAAATCCAATTTGGGCCTAACTCCTAACATGGGCTTGAACTACAATCGACTGGATTGGTAAGAAATGGAAACCTGGTAACGGCTTGGGCCTTTAAGGCCTGGATAGAAAGCTTGGCAAGGAAAACAGAAGAGAAGACTAGGCCCAATCAATAGCACGAACTCAACAGGCCTGGATTGTTATAACATTAGCAAAACGAGTAAGGAAAAAACAATGTAGCAAAAAATGTAGTTGAACAAAATAGGACCGGACTTTAAAATTAAATTGGGATGAGCCTCGCCCGAATAACACCGGGGCCCCCATTTAGTAATAAGATAACACAGTAGAATCGGAGAGGCTAATAGCGAATTCCATAGCCTCTCCCAAATATAAAAGCCGATATAGACTATCTTAAGGCACGATTTTAATATACCTTCCTATGAACGAGTGTGCACTTGGTGCGACTCAAATCCAAATCTCGGCAAAGCCGAAATACACCAAAAGTCATAGGCGTACTGGTTGCGGTATGACTCGAGGCGTGTTTCCGCAATGTCGCAAATTCCTAAAAATAATATTTAACGTAAAAGCACATTATGTTGTTAAAACCTATAATTGAGTCAAACAAAAGTCAAGAACGACAATGGAGCGACCGTGCTAAAACCACGGAATCCGGGAGTGCCTAACACCTTCTCCCGGGTTAACAGAGTTCCTTATCCGGATCTCTGCTTCGCAGACATTTATAAGAGTCAAAATTCCTCGGATTCAGGATTAACCGGTGACTTGGGACACCATTGTCATTCCCAAGTGGCGACTCGATTAATCTCTAATAAAATTCCGAACCGATTGTCCTTAAATTGGAAAAACTCCTTCCCTTACGTTATTTTATCCGTTTCGGGTAATTGAGCGTCGGGGTATACCCTACAAATGTATTTATATGCTTTAAATGTTGCGGGGTAGTAAAAAGGGAGGTGTGACATAAGGTCCTGGACCTATGGGCAAAACCAATATTGGTGCTGTAGTCAGAGCTGTCTTGAGCTTCTGAAAGATCTCCTCGCACTCATCTGATCACCTGAACTGGGCACCCTTCTGGGTCAACCTGGTCATTGGGGTAACTATAGATGACAATTCCTCCACAAATCGATGATAATAACCAGCTAACCCCAGGAAACTACGAATCTTTGTCGCTGAAGCTGGTCGATGCCAATTCTTAACTGCATCGATCTTCTTTGGATCTACCTGAATACCCTCAGTTGATACGACATGACCCAAAAATGTCACTAAACTCAACCAAAACTCGCATTTTGAAAACTTGGCATACAACTGGCTATCCTTCAGAGTCTGAAGAACCACTCTGAGGTGCTGCTCATGCTCCTCCTAACTGCGGGAGTACACATGAATATCATCAATGAAGAAAATCACGAACAAGTCCAAATAAAGCCTGAACACTCGGTCCATCATCTCCATAAATGTTGCTGGGGCATTGGTCAACCCAAATGACATGACCATGAACTCATAATGCCCATACCGAGTGTGGAATGTCGTCTTAGGGACATCAGACGCCCTAATCCTTAGCTGGTGATAACCTGACCTCAAATCTATCTTTGGAAAACACCTTTACACCCTGCAACTGATCGAACAAATCATCAATCCTAGACAGTGGATACTTGTTCTTAATTGTTACCTTGTTCAGCTGTCGATAGTCAATACACATCCGTATGGAACCATCTTTTTTCTTCACAAATATAACTGGCGTACCCCACGGAGAAACACTAGGCCTCATAAAACCCTTCTCTAACAAATCTTGCAACTGATCCTTTAGCTTTTTTAGCTCTGGCGAGGCCATACGGTACGACGGAATGGAAATAGGCTGCATGCTTGGGGCCAGATCAATGCAAAAAATCAATATCCCTGTCGGGCGACATACCCGTCTGGTCTGAAGGAAAAGCCTCTAGAAACTCCCGAACAATAGGGACTGAGTCAATAGAAGGAACCTCTGAGCTGGAGTCGCGAACATAAGCCAAATATGCTAGACACCCCTTCTCGACAATATGTCGAGCCTTAACATAAGAAATAAACACTGCGGGTGGCATGACCTGGAGTCTATCTCCACTCCAATCGGGGCATATCCGGCAAAGCCAAAGTCACGGTCTTGGCCTGAAAATCCAAGATCGCATGATACGGGGACAGCCAATCCATCCCCAATATAACATCAAAATCCACCATGTCTAGAAGCAATAGATCAACACGGGTCTTAAGACCCTCAAACACTACTATACAGGAACGACGGTCCCGATCAACTACTATAGGATCACTCACTGGTGTAGATATATATACAGGAATACCCAAAGTATTGCTAGGCATAGGCAAGTAGGGTGCAAAAAAAGATAACACGTATGAAAATGTAGACCCAGGGTCAAATAGCACTGAAGCACCCCTGTCACAAACCAAAATAGTACCTATAATAAGTGCATCGGAAGACTCAGCCTCTGGCCTGGGTGGCAAAGCATAGAAACGGGGTTGGGCCCCACCCCCTAAGCTGCATCTCTTAAGCGATCAATCGCTGGCTGACCTCTACCTCTACCGGTCCGAGCTCCACCTCTACGGTCCCTACCTCCACCTCTAGGATTTCTACCCGCATTTCTAACTAGTTGGGCGAGCTACGAATCACCCGCTGCCTGAATCATGGGGCGAGGACCTTGCTGCTAAGAACTGCCTAAAGCTCGAGTACAAAACCTGGCAATGTGCCTCAGATCACCACATGTATAACAAGTCCTCTATTGGTGAGAATAACGGAGTGGGGGTGCACTGATAGGCTGTTGATCTGACTGATACTGCTGGTAACCACCACTTCCCGAACTACCATGAGAAGTCTGAAGAGCTGACTGAAAGGGCCTCGGTGCCTGACCCCTACCATAAGAATCCCTACCTCTAGACGAGGTACCACTGAATCTACTAGAATGGCGAGGTCTCTTATATGACATATGACTACCTCCCCGTGCGAGGGCCACCTCAACTCTGCAGGCCATATTGGCCACCTCCAAGAAGGAAATATCACTACCTACTCCCATGGCCATCTGTAGGCGAATCGACTGAATCAACCCATCAATAAATCTACGGACCCTCTCCTGCTATGTAGGAAGTATCACCACTGCATGGTGTGCCAAGTCAATGAATCTGGTCTCGTACTGAGTGGTTGTCATGATGCCGCGCTGAAGGCGCTCAAACTGTCTGTGAAGTGCCTCCCGCTGGGTGACGGGGAGAAAGTTCTCCAAGAATAACTCCGCGAACTGATCCCATGACAAAGCCAGAGACCCTACTGGTCTAGATAGACAGAAATCCCTCCACCAAGTCTTGGCGGATCCTGAAAGCCTGAAAGTGCATAAATCGACCCCATTGGTCTCTACTATGCCCATGGTCCTGAGAATCTCATGGCAACTGAATAAAAATTTTTGGGGATCCTCGAATGAAGCAGCGCTAAAGGTGGTAGTGGATAGCTTGGAGAACCGATCAAGTCTCCATAAAGCATCAGAAGTCATGGCCGATCTATCACCGGCCTGAGCTGGAATACCTGGTTGAACTGCCACAACTGGCTGAATCATTGGGGCATGGGCCTGAGGAGTTGCCTGCTCTAGGATACGTGCAACAAGAGTCCGAACCCCTCCTCCAGCCTGAGAAGTGGCTGGTGCAGCTGGTAACAACCCCGCTCTAGAAACACTCTCCATAAAGCCTGCTAGTCTCACTATAGCATCCTAAAACTATGGGGTGATCACAACTCCTCCTAGGACCTGAGTTGGGCCCGCCTATACTGCTGGGGCTAGAATCTCCTCATCATAGTCAACATGAGGCTCTACCTCTGGAACGGCCACCTGGGGCTAGGCTCTACCCCGGCCTCGGCCTCTGGTACGACCTCAATCTCTACCCCTTGTGGGTGTAGCTGTGGACTCGGGCTGCCGCGCGGTGGAAGATAAAGCACGTGTTCTCGCCATCTGCGAAAGAACAGAGTAGAAGGACAATCAGCGTTTGAGAAACATAATCACACGACAAGAAAGAACAAAAGTGAAAATTTTCCTAACTCTATAGCCTCTGAGGGATAAATAGAGACATCTTCGTACCGATCCCCTAGACTCTACCTAGTTTGACCGTGAGTAGCGAGACCTGTGCGACCTAGTGCTCTGATACCAACTTGTTACGACCCGGATTTCCCACCATCGGCAGTCAGGATGGCGCCTACTATCGAAGCTAGGCCATCCAATCCTTAACAACAAATTATACTCAAAATAATTAAACATTACGGAAAACCTCTTTTTGAAATTTAATAAAGAAGAATCAAATGCGGAAAAATACTAAACATAACACTATCCCAAAACCTAGTGTCGCTATCTCACAGACTACTAAAGAATACTACAATCAGGTCTGAAAGAAAGAAAAATACATAAGTCTGTTCTGATACAATAAAACAAACTAAGATAGGGGATAGGGATTTCGGCCTGCGAACGCCGGCTAGGCTACCTCGAGAGTCCCTGAAGCTGAAGACAACTCCCAACAATATCCTACTGTTGCTGCTGTCCGAAGCTGCTCCAACGCTGTGATCTCTGAAAAAGCACAGAAAGTGTAGCATAAGCACAACCGACCCCATGTGCTGGTAAGTGCCTAGCCTAACCCCGGCGAAGTAGTGACGAAGCTAGACAGGACTTACTAAAATCAACCTGTGCAGATATATATAAAGATACGACGACAATAGAAAAAACAACACATATATATATATATATAGATACGATGATAACAGAAAAACAACGGGATTATATATGAAGGAAATAGAACTGAAAGGAGAACATGTCATCTGTGACAACATTAAACAAATATCAAATCTTTTACTTTCATAAGTGGATGGCGCGCCACACGATCCTAATAAATATAATATAGGTGGACGACGTGCCACTCGATCTCAATAAATAGAATATAAGTGGACGACCTGCCACACGATCCCAATAAATATAGTATAAGTGGAAGGTGTGCTACACGATCCCAATAAATATAATATAAGTGAACGGCGTGCCACACGATCCCAATAAATATAGTATAAGTGGACGGCATGCCACACGATCCCAGTAAATATAATATAAATGGACGGCGTTCCACACGATCCCAATAATCATAATATAGGTGGACGGCGTGCCATATGATCCCAATAAATATAATATAAGTGGACGACGTGCCACACGATCCCAATAATAATAATATAGGTGAACGGCGTGCAACACGATCCCAATAATCATAATATAGCTGGATGATATGCCACACGATCCCAATAAATATAATATAAGTGGACGGCGTGCCACACGATCCCAATAATCATAATAAATGATTCATATAGCCTCTCTCAAGGAGTTCCCCTTTTAGGGAAAACTCAACAATATAACGATCTATCCAATAAGGGTACCACTAGCAGCCCAAACATCTCAATAATGGAGAGTGCACATAACGCTCAACCGAATAAGGGAGCAACAAAAATCATAATCTACACGTTCCGACAAGGGATCCAACCACTTTTCTTTACATTACTTACAATTTTGACTTCATGAAAGTCACTACCATTTGAGCCAAAGCTCCAGGAAATCTCATGTTTCATAAATAATTCCTCAACTAACTCATCATGTTGAATTCATCATTTACTAGGAACGATTCTCAAAATATACCCCAAAGCAAGTAAAAGTAGACTCACGGTCATGGTAGACGCCAATGTATAGATACTCTTCACCATGCCTAAACACCGCAGTCGATCATTTAGCAAATAGCAAGCAATAATACTCTAGTCATATTCCCTCAAGCCAGGATTAGATCAAACACTTACCTCGGTTCGAAAATAGCAATCAATCCACTAGCACCGCCTTTCCTCTAGAATCCGACTCCGAAACAATGGTATCTAGTCATTTCCAATTCAATAACATCAATTAGGGATCAATAATACAATCCCATAGCCTAAAAATGAAATTCCCATCATTCTTCCGAAAATAGCAAAATGCGACACCGAGCCCACATGGTCCAAACTCGAGGATAAGACCAAATTCCAATCACCTATGACCCCACGAGTTAGAATATATGATTTATTTTACAATCCGACCTCAAATTGAGGTTGAAATACCCAAAATCCCACAAGCCCTAGTTCTACCCAAAATATCCCATTTTCTACCTTGAATTCATGAATTAGACTAGGATTAACTATGATTTAGTGAAAAAATAACGAAGAAATGATGTTAGGAAACTTACCCAAGGAGCAATGAGGGAATGGGAGCTTGTAGCTTAAAAATGGAGGGTGAAGGAGATGAACCCGTATGTGTTTTGTGTGAAAATTCCCGTGCATTCTGTTCTGGTTTTATGAAAAATCACTGGGCAAAAATGCCCTATGCGATCGCATAAAAGGAATTGCGATCGCATAGGGTAGGGAAGCTAGTGTACTGCGATCACGGACAGCAAGATGCGATCGCATAGAGTAAATGAGACAGGGCCTGGGAAATGCTCTATGCGATCGCGAGGTGGGCAATGCGATCGCATAGGTTTGGGAAGCTGGGCAATGCGATCGCACAAGGGAGGTTGCGATTGCATAGAACAATTTGGCCTCCTAAATTTTTACACTATGCGATCGCAGAAGGACCTATGCGATCGTATAGAACGTTACACCAGATACCTGCAACAGCTCAAAAACACAAGATTTTCAAGTGTAAAACACCCCGAACCACCCCGAAATCACTCTCGAGCCCCCGGGGTTCCTAACCAAATGCACACACTAACTCAACAACATCATACGAACCTTTTCGAGCGATCAAATTACTAAAATAACATCAAAAACAAAGAATCAACCCCCAAAACTCAAGATTTCATTTCAAAGATCATAATTTTCTAACTTTAGCTATTTAGGTCCGAAACACGTCAAACGACGTCCGATTTCGACCAAACTTCACAAGAAGCGCTTAACCAATATTTAAGACCTATACCAGGCCTCGGAACCAAAATACAAGCCCGATAACTATATTTTCTAACTCATTTTCATTTCCATTTTTCCTTATTAATTTTAGAAAATAATTTAACGGAAATTTTTTTTACCGGGGTTCTGGACCTCGGATTTCTACCTCGGGCACATGCCCGAGTCTCATATTTTTATACAGACATCCCGGGACCGTCACATCACCAATCCGTGCCCGTTTACCAAAAATATTGACCAAAGTCAACTATATCAATAATAATATCATAATTCTTCAAATTTTTCATAAAATTCATATATCTTAACACAAAAACTTTTCGGCTTCATGACCAGACTGTGCATGCATATCGAGACAATTGAGAGTGAGGTTTCCAAGATCTCGAAAGCGCAGAAAAAGGGAGAAATATGGTGATGACCCTTTGGGTCGTCACATAATGATTATAATATTTGTGCAAAACAAATATGGTATATTTTCTTCCTTATTATGTGTGTTGTTTTTAAAACTTTTTCTCCATAGAAGATATTAAAAAAAAAAGAATCGAAAAACTTTCCAAAGATTTACTATTTATTAAAAAGAACTTTTGTAAAATCTTTAACTCGCAAGCCTAAGACAATATATTATACAAACTTATTTCTTTAAATTAATTTCATGCGGTTACTCTAATGTATCAAGTTAGGTTTATTTTCTTCTTCTTTTTAAAAAATAAAAATTAAATACTACTCCACATAATCAACAAAATTCTTCCCACATCCTAACTTATATGTTCTTTAGAACACTATAGGTAGGTCTAAGAAAGTAAAAACTCTTCCCACATCAATTTAGATGTAGCATTTTGACTTATCATAATTTTTTTTAAAAAAAAGACTTTTGAAATATGCGATGCTAAAAACTTAAGGGGCAAATATTTAGTGGGGTCATGATATTTATGTAGCTATAAAATATTTCATTAAGGATAGAATGAGTATAATAAAAAGTTTAAAGTTAAATTATCATTAAGTATATAAACAACAATAACAACAACGACACCCAATAAAATATTATTAATGGTGTTTGTGGAGTAATATTTTTTACACTAATATTGTGGCGACCCGACCCGTCGTCTCATGTGTTACTACTCTATTTTTTCATTTTTATGCTTCTTTATGTTTAGTTATCGGTATGTGGTGTGTTAGAGTTAATTTGGATTAGTTTTGATAAGAAATGAGATACTTAATCTCTTTAAGGAATACTTAAGTTGGAAAAGTCAATCGGACGTTGACTTATGAGTTAGAAGGCTCGGACGTGATTTTCGGTGATTTGGTTAGCTTAGGGGAATAATTTGTAACTTAGGAGAGTGATCATAAGTGATTTTGAAGGTCCGGTGTAGAATTAGGCTTGAATTGGCGAAGTTAGTATTTTGGCGAATTTCGGTTATTTGGTGAGGTTTTGATCCGAGGGTTGGAATGAAATTCCGAGAGTTGTTGTAGCTTTGATATGTGATTTGTGATGTGACTGCAAATTTTCAGGTCATTCGGATGTTGTTTGGTCGGATTTTTGATCGAAAGTGTATTTCATAAGTTTTTAAAGAACTTAGGCTTGAATTCGATGAGAAATGATGGTTTTAGTGTTGTTTGAGGTGTTTTAACGATTGGAACAAGTTTTAATGATGTTGTAGGATGTGTTGGTACGTTTGGTTGAGGTCCCGGGAGCCTCGGAGTAATTTCGGATGGCTCACGGGAAGTTTAGAATTGAAAAATGCAGCCGAATATGCAGCAACAATGCAAGTTCAATTTTGCCTTCGCGATCGCGAGAAGGAACCCGCGTTCGCGTAGAAGGAGTTGAGTGGCCCTGAGTTTTGTACTTTGTGTTCGAGTTTGGGTCACGTGTTTGCGTAAGGTAAGTTCCTGGTGCTTCGTGTTCGCGATGTTGGGTCCGCGTTCGCGTAGTTGAAATGAGGGTCAAGCTTAGGTACTCATCGCATTTGCGTATATAGCGCCGCGTTCGCGTAGGTTCAGGAGCCCAAGTATTCACATTCGCGAGAGTGCAGACGTGTTTGCGAAGGGTAATTTTGGTCAAGGAAAAATGTGTTATTCGCGAACGCGGGGGTTTGACCACGTTCGCATAGAAGAAATATCAGCTGGGGAGAAGGGTTTTTAATAATATTTCATCAGTGAGCCTAAGTCATTTTCCTCCATCGTTGAGTATTTTTAGATCTTCTTGGGAGCACTTGAAGAGGGATTCGAAGAGGATCTATTGGAGGTAAGATGTTTGAACTAAAAACACGATTATATTGTAAAATTGGTCTAGAAATTCATTGAAATTAACCCTAAAATTAATGAATTAGGGCTTGAGTTTTTTATATTTCTAATTGGGATTTGATAGGTCATTTGAGCTCGAATTTGGAGTTCTTCGTATGTATGAACTCCTGGCGAGACGAGGAATCCGGTAATAGGAGTTTTGTAATTTTTCAAAAAGTGGGCCCGGGGCTCGGGTTTTGCTAGTGTCGAGAATTTTGCTATATTTTGATTGTTTTCGTTTAGGTATTGTTCCCTTGACATAGTGTGATATATTCACTATAATTTTGGATAGATTTGACGCATGTGGAGGCCGCTTTGAGGGGCAAAGGCGGTGAGAGCTAGAGATTTCACCGGTTCGAGGTGAGTAATACTTGTTGTCACACCTCCTTTTTCCGCAGGCCCGTGAAGGCGCTAGGTATAAAAAGGAGTTTTTCCAATTAAAGGACAACCAAAATGGAATTCATTTATTGAGATATTCAGAGTCGCCACTTGGGAGATTTATGGTGTCCCAAGTCACCGGTTGAATCCTGAATTAAGGAAAGGTTTGACTCTATTTAAAAGTCTGCGTACCAGAAATCCGGATAAGGAATTTCGTTAACCCGGGAGAAGGTGTTAGGCATTCCCGAGTTCCGTGGTTCTAGCACGGTCGCTCAACTGTTATATTTGGCTTGATTATCTGATTTTAATACAAATATGAACTAGTGTGCAAACTACCACTCCAAACCGTTTTAATTGTTAGAAGAAAAATTATAATGTCGTGAGAATATATCTCGAATTTCGTCACATAAATGTGTCCGCAATTTTTGATATATTCCGACTTCATTGGGATTTGGATTGGGATCACATAAATGTGTACCCGAATCCTCGACACATTCTTATTCAACGTTGTTGAATTTGGATTCGAGTTGCATGAAATGCACACCCGTTTTTTAAGAGAAAAAAAAAATTAAACCCACACCTAAAGTGACTAATGTATTATTACTTAGCGAAGGACCATGAAATTAGCTAAACGGCTCGTCCCAAATTCTAATTATTTGAATATATATACATTTACGAGGGCGTCGTGATTTATTCGTTATTTAGCGGGGCTCGTCCCATTTATTTTTTAAAAAAAGCGAACCTAATGTAGCTACGATTTTATACTTTGCGAGGACCATGAACCTTTGATGAATGGTACGCCTTGATTTCTAAAGTACAATACCTATAAGAATGAAATACTGTAACAACTAAATTTTAATTAAAATAACCAATTTCCCATTCCAAATAGTGCCGATGTTAATCCAACATTTCAACCCGTCAAAGTCGAGATTCCAAAAATGAAGAGCGTTCCATTAGCTCAAAATTCTTATGTATACTATTGCCATTATTATAAAATTTCAAACATTTTAATCAATTGTTTGCTAAGTTCACGACATAAGAAGACAAAGAATAAACTCAAATACAAAAGTTAATCTCGGTAAACTTAGGATCAAGTAGCAAAACAAAGCTTTTCTTTTCAAACACATATAATAAATCATGAATAAGTAGACTTCAATATTTACATTCTCATACACAAATGCAGAACATTGCTCAGCTACGATATACCAAAGTTTTCCAAACTTGTCGAAGCGTAAATCCAATACGGAAACATTAACATACCTTGTTCGATGCCGAATAAAAGCTTGACACGCCGGACCTCGACGAACCTCTGAACGGAAATGAAAAACTCGAACCAAGACTGTCAACCACCTCGACGCTCACTTTCTTTCTCAACGCCCTTGACGGACTGTTCGTGGTGTTACAGGATGGACGACAGACTGGTGTGTACGTGAGGCTGGAGGTTGTTGGCAGCTATGGCGTCGAGCTACTGGCTTGGTGGCGTCGCTGGTCGTTTGTCCAGTGACGGGAGAGCTATTTGGGTGGTTGCTTCTTGGTTTTTCAAGAAGAAGCAGATGAAAATCTCTCCGTCCGATGTTTCTGCTTTTTTCTTTTTTCTTTAAGTCAGTATGGTCCTCCCTCCCTTTTCTATTATTTTCATATAAAATGTTTTGCCCCCTCTTAATTATGTGCATGTGCATGTATTTTCGTCAGTTCTTTTGTGTCTCCCACGTGTGGTGAGCTCGGATTATTATGGGCTAAGTTCGAAAATTAAGCCTAAAATAGGGTAGTTTAAACCCGAATATTATTCTATGCCCGGAACCGAGAATAAGAACACGATTTTATTTGATTAATCCTATGTAAGCAAAATAACTATAAAAGTAAAACCGACAATTAAAACAAAACTATTTTTATTTTTTTTCAAGATTAACGTAATCATAAAATATTAATTATAGTATTTTTATTTTATAATTTTCGTTTTTTATAAAAAAACTAAAAATATAAAGTACTATTTTTGTATTTTTCAAGTTTAAAATGACTACGAAACATTAATAAAACTATATTTTTGTTATTTTTCATTTTAAGGTAAAAATAAAGTAAAAGAGTCAAATTTAGCTAAAATAGCTATATTAAAACTAAACTAAATATTTACGCTAAAAATATAAAAAATCTCGGGTAGGGGCAAAATCACGCATCTACAGCTGCCCCTCTTTGACTGAAAACACAAAGGGTTTTCAGACAAAGAATGACTAGACAAGTGTTTTGACCCGACCCTTATTCAGAGAGACTAAACTAAAAAGAAGAGGATGTGACCGAGCCCTTGTATCTGAGCTGCCTACATATCCTTGGCTATAAAGGAATCAGGCCACGTGTAGTTCGAAAGTGAGTAAGAATATGAAGTATACCGAGGTGGAGAGCCAGTCGAGATGCCATTCCGTCGAGGTTCCGGTCCATCGAGGTTCCGGTCTGTGGTCCTGCTATTACATAACAAATCAAAACATGAAAAAGACTAAACCAATCAGCTACTAGTTACAAAATTTCTATCTATAAGTCTTCCGAAGCTTGATCTTGAGTATTGGTTGGTTGTGATGCTCCTGCTGGGGATAGTTCTCCATCTCTTTCCCTGCTATGCATTTCATTGTCAAAACTTGCTGGGGATGTTATTATTTGCCGGGGATGACATTCCTACTGGGGATAGTTTTTTCCTTTTCTTGCTTCCCCACCCTGCTTGAGGATCTTGCATGTTTTACTGATGAACCATTTTCTTTGTTCATCCTTGTCACTGGAAATTCCTTTTCTGCTGGGGTATCTCCCCTTCTTTTGTGGCATATCTAAGGAACGGGCATTTTCCTGACCTTTGAGTCTCACTAGCCTTGGCCTTGAGGTGATTAACCTTCTCTTTTTTATGGAGGTATCCCCCTACTGATCCACCCATTTGTCAATTTCCTCTTGCTGGGGAATATCCTTCTGGACACTAGCCTTGCGTTTGTTCCCTCCTGACTTATACCACTTGGGTGTACCAATCAGATTCCGTCTTGCATAATTGGAAAGCTGATGGCAAATTTTGAAGTCATTTCTAATTTGTTCTGACCAAACGGACTCAACTGGGAAATTTTTTATGAAAGAAGAAAGATAAAAGGAAACAAAAATAGAAGACAAAAAAAATATGACTTTCTAACAAAAGAAACTATAAAATAAAACACTATCAAATACGGATACCAACTCTAATGGTCATGACATGCACATATGGCCTATCCTCCGTTGTCAATTGTCCTTCAAGATTTCTGTCTGCTGATTTTCATCTGATTCTCAATCTTTATTCGACTTGTAGTGCCCGAAGGGTTTTCACTATCAAGCCTCTCTCATTTTGATTTTTCTCTCAGCTTTCATCGCCTTATGGTGCCCGTGAAGGTTTTTACCGATAAGACTCTCTCATTTGTATTACTTTTCAGCTGGGGATTGAGGGTGTTACCTCTAAGACTCTCTCATATTTCTTCTGCTGGAAATCGGAGTCTTTTCTGCTGAGAATCAGAGTGTTATGTTCTGATAGGACTCTCTCACTTGCCTGACATGGCATCTTTTGAAGACTGGTCGGAAAGTCTTTCTTTGGACCGTAATATGGGATTTGGATAAGGCTAGAAAAAAAGAGTATTAAAGGCTCAAAACAATTCAACTTTGGGTTCACGATTTACAACTTTCGGACCCAGATTTATTTATAATAAACACAATTATTTGCCCCAATTTCTTGCTTGGGGATTTTTTAGTTTTATTCACACTATGATCGAGCCGTGAGGCGCCTACGTATCCTCTTTGAGGAATCAGGTCATACGTAGTTCCCAATTCCTTGTTGTTCTATTTCCTTTTTACTTTTTTTTTCATTTTTATTTTTTTCTTTTTCCTTTTTTTTTTACCTTCCACATTTATGTTTCTAATTTTTGCTACTGATTCCGAAAGAGGGGTATGAAAGAAATTAAAATAAGGCTCAAAGGGTTGACGATGGATAAAGTATTTGGATAGCAGAACAAAATGCCTCCGTCATTCCAATCTTCAAAATATGCCAAGTGCCAACAACACAATTAGATATTTGCTATATCTTTAAAGCCCTGTTGGGCAACACTCTTATTTTTATTACCATGAACAACCCCCATCTCAACATGGCCAACTTGCCTGCAACGACTTTCTTTTTTCTTGCCCCAGTTTCACATGACTCGGGCTTCAAATGATCTCAAACCATTCTTATTTCCTTTAAATGTCTCGATCACCTCCAAATGGTTTATGATTAACATTTAAGATTAGATCCAAATTGTGTGTGCATGCCATGTCACTAGAATCGGCGTTTGAACAAAAGACAAATCTAAAGATAAAAAGAACTAAACAAAGAAGATGATTGGGGGTAACAAAAGATTGAAAGCTTCATTAGACTAACGGCGAATCGGTTCAATAATAAAACAAGCAGAACAAACCAAAGTATAACCCTGAAAAATAACTGGACAAGACTAAGAACACTGCTATGACAAAAATAGAAGGATAAGAGGGTTTGACCACAAGACAAAATCCGGATTACAACCCTAAAATTAATCCAGACAACAGAAATGACAACAACATAAGCCACCAAGAACTCCACTCTGATTGATCAAGAGATGGAGCGTCTTTCCAACTACCAAGCACGGCATGCATCTTAGCCACTAAGTTCTACATCTATATTGTCAAGCCCATTACCAACTTCAATATCATCAACTTCAGGCAAAAAGTTCTCAAGAGGATTCGCATGCTCCTCGTCACTGTCATTGATCACAATTGCCCCTTCTTGAATCAATCTTTCTACTTCCTTTTTCAAAGAACGACAATCTTCAATGCTATGCCCTTGGACGTTAGAGTGGTACATGCATCGAACAACAGGATCAAATCCTTTTGCATATGGATCTGGAGTATAGCCAAGGAGCGGCTCAAGCAGGCCAGAATGCTTTAACTTTTCAAACAAGCTTGTGTAGGACTCCCCAATTGGAGTGAAACTATTTCTTTGCCTTTGCTTCCCTTCCTGCCCCTGTTTTCTTAGGTTGTTGGGTGCTCGAGCATGTTTTGAAGGCAAGAGTGCATTATGCGGTGCTGGTGCTAGCCATAGGGAGTGACTTGGCGGTTGGACATATGGTCAGACATTGTGCGGATGATAATATTGAGGTGAGTTATATGGAACTTGGGGATATGTTTGGGCGTGATGGATGGAAAACTGTGGTTCTGGTGGGTAGTGGGGTTGTGGAGGTCTGGGTTGGTAGTAAGGTGAAGGACCTCCAAATCTGGGCCAAGTACCTTCTTCGACTGTTGCGACTTCTTCCCCCTTCTTCTTCCCGAGCATACCTCCCGTGCCACTCTGCAAGGCCTGAGTGGTGGCCTTGATTTCCAAATAACTCATTATCTTATTGGACTTGAGTCTTTCTTCAATCATTCCGCCCATTTTTATGACTTCATTGAAAGATTTTCCAACTGATGTCACCAGGTGACCAAAGTAAGTTGGCTCCAAAGTCTGCAAAAAGTAATCCACCATTTCACTTTCCTTCATTGGGGGATCTACCCTTGCTGCCTGTTCCCTCCAACGGAACCCAAATTCCCTGAAGCTCTCTCCATGCTTTTTCTCTAGCTTTAACAATGTAAGGCGGTCAGGGACGATCTCAAGATTATATTGGAAATGATCGGCAAATGCTTGCGCCAGGTCATCCCAGGTGTACCACCTGCTGGGATCCTGCCTTGTATACCATTCCAGCACAGATCCGTTTAAACTCTGACCAAAATAGGCTATCAGTAGCTCATCTTTCCCACCTGCCCCTCTCATCTTGCAACAAAAACCTCGCAGATGTGCCATTGGATCACCATGTCCTAGACGGGCCCAACCCCTGTGTTGAGTCCCCTAAGTCGAATGCAACATGATGCAAACAAACGTTCCTACTAGGGATCCGACATGAGGCTTTGTTATTCTAGGTTTAAAAACCTGGATTTATTATTCTAGACCTGGCTTACCCGAGTGGACAAATGGAGCTGAGGAGGGGGCGACGTAACGGGAGCACTAAAGTCTGCCCGGCCTTGTCACTTGCCCAACACTCACTTATTTGGAATAATTTTTGAAAAGCGGGCTACGCGAACGTATGCACCATTTTTAGAACTCGGAAGGAAGTAGGGTTTCGGCACAGTTTATATATACAGTTCAAATAATATCAAAGCGGTAAAAATCATCATTTTGCATATTAAGCATTTATCACATAAAAATATCATATAATAAACAAAGCCAAATACAACAATTATTCTAAGCTCGAATTTCTAACCCTGAACCAGTGGTTCTGGGTTAAACTTCCCCAGCAGAGTCGCCAGAGCTGTCACACCTCCTTTTTCCGCAGGCCCGCGAGGGTGCTAGGTATAAAAAGGAGTTTTTCCAATTAAAGGACAACCAAAACGGGATTCATTTATTGAGATATTCACAGTCGCCACTTGGGAGATTTATGGTGTCCCAAGTCACCGGTTGAATCCTGAATTGAGGAAAGGTTTGACTCTATTTAACAGTCTGCGTACCAGAAATCCGGATAAGCAATTCTGTTAACCCGGGAGAAGGTGTTAGGCATTCCCGAGTTCCATGGTTCTAGCATGGTCGCTCAACTGTTATATTAGGCTTGATTATCTGATTTTAATACAAATATGAACTAGTGTGCAAACTACCACTCCAAACCGTTTTAATTGTTAGAAGAAAAATTATAACGTCGTGAGAATATATCTCGAATTTCGTCACATAAATGTGTCCGCAATTTTTGATATATTCCGACTTCATTGGGATTTGGATTGGGGTCACATAAATGTGTACCCGAATCCTCGACACATTCTTATTCAACGTTGTTGAATTTGGATTCGAGTTGCATGAAATGCACACCCATTTTTTAAGAGAAAAAAAAATTAAACCCACACCTAAAGTGACTAACGTATTATTACTTAGCGAAGGACCATGAAATTAGCTAAACGGCTCGTCCCAAATTCTAATTATTTGAATATATGTACATTTACGAGGGCATCATGATTTATTCGTTATTTAGCGGGGCTCGTCCCATTTATTTTTTTAAAAAAGCGAACCTAATGTTGCTACGATTTTATACTTTGCGAGGACCATGAACCTTTGATGAATGGTACGCCTTGATTTCTAAAATACAATACCCATAAGAATGAAATACTGTAACAACTAAATTTTAATTAAAATAACCAATTTCCCATTCCAAATAGTGCCGATGTTAATCCAACATTTCAACCCGTCAAAGTTGAGATTCCAAAAATGAAGAGCGTTCCATTAGCTCAAAATTCTTATGTATACTATTGCCATTATTATAAAATTTCAAACATTTTAATCAATTGTTTGCTAAGTTCACGACATAAGAAGACAAAGAATAAACTCAAATACAAAAGTTAATCTCGGTAAACTTAGGATCAAGTAGCAAAACAAAGCTTTTCTTTTCAAACACATATAATAAATCATGAATAAGTAGACTTCAATATTTACATTCTCATACACAAATGCAGAACATTGCTCAGCTACGATATACCAAAGTTTTCCAAACTTGTCGAAGCGTAAATCCAATACGGAAACATTAACATACCTTGTTCGATGCCGAATAAAAGCTTGACACGCCGGACCTCGACGAACCTCTGAACGGAAATGAAAAACTCGAACCAAGACTGTCAACCACCTCGACGCTCACCTTCTTTCTCAACGCCCTTGACGGGTTGTTCGTGGTGTTACAGGATGGACGACGGACTGGTGTGTACGTGAGGCTGGAGGTTGCTGGCAGCTATGGCGTCGAGCTACTGGCTTGGTGGCGTCGCTGGTCGTTTGTCCAGTGACGGGAGAGCTATTTGGGTGGTTGCTTCTCGGTTTTTCAAGAAGAAACAGATGAAAATCTCTCCGTCCGATGTTTCTGCTTTTTTTCTTTTTTCTTTAAGTCAGTATGGTCCTCCCTCCCTTTTTTATTGTTTTCATATAAAATGTTTTGCCCCCTCTTAATTATGTGCATGTGCATGTATTTTCGTCAGTTCTTTTGTGTCTCCCACATGTGGTGAGCTCGGATTATTATGGGCTAAGTTCGAAAATTAAGCCTAAAATAGGATAGTTTAAAATCGAATATTATTTTATGCCCGGAACCGAGAATAAGAACACGATTTTATTTGATTAATCCTATGTAAGCAAAATAACTATAAAAGTAAAACCGACAATTAAAACAAAACTATTTTTATTTTTTTTCAAGATTAACGTAATCATAAAATATTAATTATAGTATTTTTATTTTATAATTTTCGTTTTTTTATAAAAAAGCTAAAAATATAAAGTACTATTTTTGTATTTTTCAAGTTTAAAATGACTACGAAACATCAATAAAATTATATTTTTTGTTATTTTTTTTATCTTAAGGTAAAAATAAAGTAAAAGAGTCAAAATTAGCTAAAATAGCTATATTAAAACTAAACTAAATATTTACGCTAAAAATATAAAAAATCTCGGGTAGGGGCAAAATCACGCATCTACACTTGTAAATGATATCCTCGGGGATTGAAACCTTGGATTTGCACGTCATAGTGCTTATTGAGGTGACTTGCACGCCGGACATGAGTGTGGGATAGAGCACCATTGGGGACTGTGACTTGGTTCGTCCCAGTTGTTGATTTTACTGTGTATTTAACTGGAATCTACTTGATATTGTCATGATTTGGGTTGATTGTCTTATTTGGACTTCGTGCCAATTGTTTGAAACCTTTAGGGATTGATATTACAATTTTCGCACTACTTATGCATATTATTTTATCTCAGTCCAAGGTTTTAAGTACTGTTTACAAATGTAGCCATCTTTTTAAGATTTGAAAACTTAAATGATATTTTACTAACGTTTTGAGTTGAGAACTGTTATTTTATTTTTGCCTAAGGGGCTTATGTGCATTTCTGGACTGAGCATGGATCGAGTTGCGCGCCGTAGCAGTATTATATTTGTATTTTTGGACTGAGGATGGGTGGGGTTGCGCACCGCAGTGGTATTATATTGATATTGCACTTGGGCTGTAGGAGCCCCTCCGAAGTTTGAACTCCCATAGTGAGTGCAGGTACCCAAATGGATCGGCCTGCACGCCGCAACAATCATATGTAATTCTATGCATTCATGCATTAGTTCCTGTTTATACTACGTATCATGTCATTTAGCACTCGCATTTCATTGGCATACATGCTACTTCTTGCATTGTTGACCGGACACCCTAGTGTTATTTGTTGGTGGAATGATGTGCCCGAGGGGCTGACTGATGAGTTGACTTACACTATCTATTTCGCATTCATTTGCTTAACTGTTGGAAAAAGATATTTTTCAAAAGAGGTTTTTAACTAAGACAGATATTTTCTAAAGGATTATTCACAGTTTTACTATTTTCTCAAAGATTGGTACTGTCCCATATAGCATGATGAAGTGTGTTTACGTGATTTTTTACCGCTCAGACATTATTTACTTTTATTGCTCACTGAGTTGGAGTACTAACTTTATTCTCTGCACCTCACATGCAGTTGCAGGTATTGCATACTTGATAGCGAGTTATTAGTTGATTAAAGGTATACTAATATAGCTGAGCAATGTGACTGCCAGCATTCGCGGCACCGGACTTCGTCCTTTGATTCCAGAATTTTATTTGTATATTATTATTGGCCTTGTAGTTGTGTTCAGTCTTCTTTAGATGCTCGTGACTTGTGGCACCCCCGGTCGGGTTGTGTTGGGTTGTAATTAACGGTTTTTAATGTCATTAAGTTGTATTTTCTATTCATTTATGTTTAATAATTGTTAAAGAGGCGATTTTGGTTAGTTGGCTGGCCTTGTTGTCACGAGAGGCGCCATTATGATCGGGTTTAGAAATTGGGTCGTGACAAGTTGGTATCAGAGCCTAGGTTATTAGGTCTCATGAGTCATGACCTGGTTTAGTAGAGTCTCGTGGAACGATACGGAGATGCCTGTATATCTCCACGAGAGGTTGTGGAACCTTTAGGAAAACTTCACTTTCTTGGAATTCTTATCGTGCGTACTTGATTCAGCTTGAAAATATAACTCTTGAAATTCCTCCCACCACGTCTGTATGCACACATGAGCGCTCAGTATTATTGTTCCTTGATTTCTTGTGATTCCCTGATCGAGGGGCAAGAGGCAATCTTTGTGAGTATGTTGGGCTAGTTTAGAGGACTTGAGGCTGGATCCTTACTTATGGCTTAAACACCGAGGTGCTGATTATGTGAGCAAGTGCTTTGAACTTATATGTTTGGTATTGTCCTTATTAGCCGGAATGGCGGATTGGTATTCATATGGTGAGTATGTTAGTACTGTGAGATGTATCTACGTCATCTTGGTAGTGACGAAGGAGTCTGTTGGATAATAGATGAACTGATAAGTGTTTCATTCATATTGTGATTTGTTGCATGGCCCGAATTATGGGTGCGTGGAGAATATTTTCGTGTCTCCTAGTTGGAAAGTAAAGTGCAATACATGTGGCAGTATGAGACTCAGGAAGACTAAAATGGCTGTGTTATGTGTATGTCGGTGGAAGGTGTGCTGAAGTACTAAATTGAAGCGAAACAGGTGGGTTATCTCCTGCGGAGTGTTCTTAAGTGGTATGATCCTTATTCGTATGTTAGAAGATCTCATGTGTAATGGAAGGGCACGTGTTGAAATTCAAAAATTTGGGTCGCTTAAAAGAGTGGACTCAATTGATGTGGGGATGAATGCGAGGTTTGTAGAGGATTACAGTACTAGATGATCTGTGTTCTCACAAAACTTGTACGTGATTTAAGTTTAATCTCACCATGGAATTGTGGCATCATTAGAGTAAAATTGTTATGAATTGTTAAGTATGTCCGAATATATGGTTTCGAGCCAAGTTGGGGAGGTTGCTGTCGATTAGCTGATTGCACGGTCATGTGCTATGTTGGTTCCAATTTGAGGCATGCTGGCGAATCAGTTTTGGTTGCGAAAATTGAGCCAAGGATGGCACGAGTGAAGCAAAATTTCGACAAAAGTTATATTATGTTCCATATGGTATGAGAATCACGAAATGTCTAGAGTTGTTGCTGGTAGAGAATGCTTTGTGCATAGAGCAGAAAGTGTTTGGTTGTATTGGTGAGGATATCATTTTGTGGTATCGGAGTGCCAATGAGGCACAAGTGGTTCTGTTCGTTAAGTCGGGTAATTTTCAGTTTGAAAAAGAGTGGATGACTCTTGAAAATGATTTTATTGTGTTCAAGATTCTACATGTAACCATCAGGTGTCTTAAGATTATGTATGTGGTCAGAGACTGTGTTCTCATCGAAAAGGTCAAGATTTGTGGTATTCTATGTTAATTATGGAATTCTACGTATCAACATCTGGAAAGTAAAAGCAATGAATTTAGATTCGCAGGAAGTTCTTCAGAGTAAAGTAACTTGGAATGTGGTCTTTCTGGGCACAACTGAGAGAGTATTCGGTGGCCTATGGGTCTTAGACAGTATGGTCTTATGTTCGAGTATCGTGTGGTAAGCCTGGATTGAGGCATTGTGATGCTACATCAAGGGAGAAATATCAAGTTGATGATGAATCAGAAGGGAAATTAGATAGATAGAATATCTTGATAGTAGACCGAATTAGTATGGTAAGGATATTATTACTTCTTCTTATGTGTTCGAGGTAATGAGCTTTTACAGGTATTGTCCAGCAAGGCTCTTGAGTTCTGACAGCTTGCTTAGCTTGGTTCGATAGAAGGATTCAGTCCTGGCAGTTTAGTTTGTGCAATAGAATTGGGAGAGAGAGTTCTTGATCAGTTTTACCGTGGTTTAGAGACGTATATATTGTCTATGGGCATGTGAAGCATGGAATGTGTAATGATTTTTCTTCTAGATGTGACCAATGGAGAGTTCTCGACTAGTTAAATGAGTAGACGTCTGTGGCTTGGAAGGGAGATAAATGTTTTCTTGCTATCCTTGGATGTCGTGGTATATGCGGTATGTTGTGGAGAATCGAGATTTGCGCGTGCAAGGTTTCAGTTCAGTTTTGAAAGGATGTTCATAAAATTCTGAGGCAACGGGTATCCTCAGATAATCATGCATATGATACTACTAATTGGAAGTGATTTGACGAAAGTATATGTTTCGAAAAAAAGGGTAATGTGATTAGACTGATAATACTTTGGTAGTATTGCGTCATTTTCTTGTAGGATCAACTATTGATATTTGAGTTTGTTTGATGGCACGTGGGGAATTTTAGAATATTTTTCGTGGAATGATTGAGCACTTGAGATGTAATATGTATTCATGATGCGATATTTGGGATCGGCTACAATGATTCGTGTGTTATATGGAGTTGGAGACTAGGAGTTCTCATAAACAGTCTATGTCATGGTTTTGGATCGTGTGTATTCGGCCATTTTGCGGGAATTAGGATTTGGAGGCTAGAGTGGGTCTTTATTTGCTAATATGTTAGATTTGGATGTGATGTTGAAATTCAGGATGGTTGTCTTAGTGTTGGGTCATTCTAGACTATTGTGCTATGGGCTATGTCAGAAAATGCCACATGTTGCATGGCGAGGTGCATTAGATTATGTTCTAGTAGGGTGGTTTATATTTCAAGGACCAGCGGATGGTTGGAAAGGATCGATGTTCTTGATTGGGCCTTCGTGTGGGATGTCGGTGCAGATGTTTCTACGATTGATTCAGTTCCGGTATTGAGGGACTTTTTCAGATGCATTTCTTGTGGCCGGGCATGTCACCGGGCGAGATTGTGGATTTCGGTATTTATTTGGTGCCGTGCACCATATCATACGGCTCTGGCAGGAGTTATAGTAGTGGAAGAAATAGTTTCAAGCTTCTTGGTGTTAAGTTCGTTGGCAGACCGATATGGCTACGCATTTAGCTTAAGTTAGCTTGGTTGACCATGAGTTGTATTGTTGAGTAATAGGTTGAGTCTATCATTATTGAGCTTGTTAGTGATTTGAGGAAAGCTATGAGTTGTTTTTCGATGTTGTGAAACGTTGTGATTTGTTGGATATGGGCACATGTGGTGCGGTTCTATTGAGGATTCATTGAGAAAGTTGAGCGGGAAAAGTAATTGAGTGTTGCTTGGTAGATGGAATAGGTTATGACCTATCAGGTTACGTGTCGTATGTTATTTGTTTCACCGTGGGTGCAATGAATTGCTTTGGTTTCACACATCAAATTGTGCGTGAATGTTGATTTTTGATCAAAGTGTCTTGAGATGATTCATGTGTAACAGTGTTGGGATAGGATCGCGCATTGAAGCAAGGCTACGTAGAGATTATGACCTTCCGGGGTAGATTCACGTGTTCTATTTTATGATGTGAGACGGGGTCTCATCGTTGTATTGTAATGGTATTGATGAGATTGGGGTACAACTCTTTCATTTGAGTCATTTATCATGATTTGAGTATGTTCAGACCGTTTCTTATTGGTGTGCGTATTATGAAAGTTGTGACTTAGGCCTATATTAAGGTGTCATATCACCGGAGTGGTGTGTTAGATTCGAGGTGATCGTTGAGGTCACTAATGAATACGAACGTATTTGATTTTAGCTTGTTGGAAGGATAATATAAAGGTTCGGCTCAGAATCTGCTATGGTATTAGTGTCACAACGGAAGTGGCTTCATGAATGGTTGATTTGAGGAATGGTTACGGTTTATCATGTGTTTCAATTGTCGTTGGCAGTATATGAAAGTGTTGGAAAAGGACTTTAGCTAATAAAAGGTTTTCTATCGGTATTTGGTTGTTGTGAGCAACTGTTCTGAATAGAAGTTATAGTTTCAAGTGTTTGGATTATGTGGTATGTCATATGATTTCACCTGAGATTGCAGGTATGGGTTATTACAGCTGGTTCGAGCTTATTCTGAGTATAGATTCGAATTTCTGATCTTGTGTATGATTTCGGAAAGTGCAATGTGGTTATATAGTTTATGGTTTAGATGGACTGTAAAATTTTAGTTATATTATGTTATCGGACCTATGCGAGATAGGGTGACAAGGGATCACCACGGGTATATGCTTGGTAAGGTCATTCAGTTATTGGGTTGCTTCTAGTACAACTCTGGGTACGCTCGAGGATGAGCGTTTGTTTAAGTTGGGGAGGATGTGACGACCCGATCCGTTGTCTCATGTGTTACTGCTCCATTTCCCCATTTTTATGCTTCTTCATGTTTCGTTATCGGTATGTGGTGTGTTAGAGTTGATTTGGATTGGTTTTGATAAGAAATGAGACACTTAGTCTCTTTAAGGAAGGCTTAAGTTGAAAAAGTCAATCGTACGTTGACTTATGAATAAGAAGTCTCGGACGTAATTTCCGGTGATTCGTTTGGCTTCGGGGGATGACTTGTGACTTAGGAGAGTGATCGGAAGTGATTTTGGAGGTCCGGTCTGGAATTAGGCTTGAATTGGCGAAGTTAGTATTTTGGTGAATTCCGGTTGTTATGTGAGATTTTGATACGAGGGTCGGAATGGAATTCTGAGAGTCACTATAGCTTTGATATGTTATTTGTGATGTATCTGCAAATTTTCAGGTCATTCAGACGTCGTTTGGTCGGGTTTTTGATCGAAAGTGCATTTCGAAAGTTTTTAAAAAACTTAGGCTTGAATTCGATGGGAAATGATTGTTTTAGTGTTGTTTGAGGTATTTTAATGATTGGAACAAGTTTTAATGATATTGTAGGATGTGTTGGTGCTTTTGGTTGAGGTCCCGGGGCCTCGGGGTGATTTCGGATGGCTAACGGGAAGCTTGGAGTTGAAAAATGCAACAGAAAATGCAGGTTCAATTTTGCCTTCGCGATCGTGAGAAGGAGCCCGCGTTCGCGTAGAAGTAGTTGAGTGGCCCCGAGTTTTGTACTTCGCGTTCGTGTTTGGGTCACGCGTTCGTGTAAGTTAAGTTCTTGGTGCTTCGCGTTCACGATGTTGGGTCTGCGTTCGCATAGTTGAAATGAGGGTCCAGCTTAGGTGCTCATCGGATTTCCGCACATAGTGTCGCGTTCGCGCAGGTTCAAAAGCCCAAGTCTTTGCGTTCACGGGAGTGCAGATGCGTTCGCGAAGGGTAATTTTGGTCAAGGAAAAATGTGTTCATCGGGAAGACCACATTCGCATAGAAGTAATGTGAGCTGGGTAGTAGAAGGGTTTTTAATAATATTTCATCCGCGAGCCTAAGTCATTTTCCTTCATTGTTGAGTATTTTTAGAGCTTCTTGGGAGCAATTGAAGAGGGTTTCGAAGAGGATTTATTGGAGGTAAGATTTTTGAATACAAAACACAATTATATTGTAAAATTGGTCTAGAAATTCATGAAAATTTAACCCTAAAATTGATGAACTAGGGCTTGAGTTTTTGATATTTCAAATTGGGATATGATAGGCCGTTTGAGCTCGGATTTGGGAGTTCTTGGTATGTATGAACTCATGGAGAGACGAGGAATCCAATAATGTGAGTTTTGTAATTTTTGAGAAGTGGGTCCGGGGCTCGAGTTTCGCTAGTTTCGAGAATTTGCTATATTTTGATTATTTTCATTCGGGTATTGTTCCCTTGGTATAGTGTGATGTATTCGCTCTGATTTTGGATTTGATGCGCATGGGGGCCGGTTTGAGGGTCAAAAGCATCGAGAGCTAGAGATTTTACCGGTTCGAGGTGAGTAATACTTGTAAATGATATCCTCAGGATTTGAAACCCTGGATTTGCATACCATAGTGCTATATTGAGGTGACTCGCACGCTGGATAGCGAGCGTGGGGTAGAGCTTCGTTGGGAATTATGACTTGGTCTGTCCTGGTTATTGATTTTACCGCATATTTGACTGAAATCTACCTGATACTGTCATGATTTGGGCTGATTGTCATATTTGGGCTTCATGCCAATTGTTTGAATCCTTCAGGAATTGATATTACAGTTTTTGCATTACTTATGCATATTATTTGATCTTAGTCCAAGGTTTTAAGTACTATATTGCAAAAGCAGCCATCTTTCTAAGATTTGAAAACTTAAATGATATTTTACTGACGATTTGAGTTGAGAACTGTTATTTTATTATTGCCCGAGGGGCTTATGTGCATTTCTAGACTGAGCATGGATTGGGCTGCGCGCCGCAACAGTGTTATATGTATATTTCTGGACTGAGGATGGGTCGGGCTGCGCGGTGCAGCAGTGTTATATTGATATTGCACTTGGGCTGTAGGAGCCCCTCCGGAGTCTGAACCCCTACAGTGAGCGCGGGTACCCAAATGGATCAGGCTACACGCCGCAGCGGTCATATGCATTGCATTGCATTCATGCATCGGTTCATATTTGTACTACGTGTCATGACATTCAACACTCGCATTTCATTGGCATCCATGCTACTTCTTGCACTGTTGACCTGATACACTGGTGTTATTTGTTGGTGGAGTGTTGTGCCCGAGGGGCTGACTTATGTGCTGACTTGCACTATCTGTTTCGCATTAATTTGCTTAATTGTTGGAAAAGGATATTTTTCAAAAGAGGTTTTTAACTGAGCCAAATATTATCTAAAGGATTTTTCAAGGTTTTACTGTTTTCTCAAAAATTGGTACTGTCCCATATAGCATGATGGAGTGCTTTTACGTGATTTCTTATCGCTTAGATATTATTTACTTTTATTGCTCACTGAGTTGGAGTACTCACTTTACTCCCTGCAGCACGCATGCAGTTGCTGGTATTGTTCACCCGGTAGCAGGTTAGTAGCTGATTGAAGGTATACTATTGTAGCTGAGTAAGGTGACCGCCAACGTCGCGGCACCAGACTCCGTCCTTTGATTCCAGAATTTTATTTTGTATATTATTATTGGCCCTATAGTTGTGTTCAGTCTTCTTTAGATGCTCATGACTCGTGATACCCAGCTGGATTATGTGGGGTTGTAATTAACGGGTTTTAATGCCATTAAGTTGTATTTTCTATTCATTTATGTTTATAATTGTTAAAGAGACGATTTGGATTAATTGACTGGCCATGTTTTCACAAGAGGCACCATCACGATCGGATTTGAAAATTGGGTCGTGACAAATATAGTATTAATCTATGTGCAAGGGTAGATTGAGACTAGTCGAAAAGTTTTTCTGGAAATAATAATTTCGAAATATGGAAAAGTACATTTAGACCCTTCTTGAATAAAAATGCTGTTGTGTCACTCACACAATACTTATAACTTTTCTATAATAATAATTAGAAGTGAAAAAACATTTTAACTCTTCAAAAAGTAGCATCATCATTTTTAAGGAGAGTAGGAATTAAGGGCGGGCATTGGTCGATTCGGTTCGGTTCAGTTGTGAATATTATCAATTTTGTATATCGGTTATCGGTTTAGAAATATGATAAATTGATATTGAACCGATAAAATATCGGTTAATCAGTTATTGATTATTATCGGTTCGGTTATCGGTTTAAGATAACTCAATCTAGAGTTAAGCAAAAAAAAAAAAAAAGATAATTCACTAGACTTAAAGCAAAAAAGAGAAACATTCACATATAATATTCTACCCTTTTTATACATCCTCACAACAACTAATATTTGGAGCATGCTTCATTTACATAAATTTAAGACCCGTGAAATCTCAAAAACTGATACTACAACTCCATAAGCATTACATCTTCGGTTCGCCGGAAATAAAAGTTAACATGAACATAAATAATAATTTTTTGGTTTCTGCTAAACCATAATCAAAAGATCAATGTCTTTTTTTAGAGTCTAATTGTAGCAAGAGTAACAAGAATACTAGTAATTCAACAGTTATCCAACATAATTGAAATAGTACTAATTTTTATTGGGTTATAGGTTAAGCTGTTAACAAAATGGACAAATGAAGATCCGAATCGATAACTCAATAATATAAAAAATATTAAACCGTTACAAAATTGTTAATCCAATAATTTTATATCTATACCAATAATAAACTTTTTTCTATTCGGGCTATGGTTAAATCCTATATCCAGACCTACTAAGAGTAATACATCTGAGTAATTAAATAGTCGGTGAATCGGTGGGAGTTATCTATCGACCTCAGCTCCGTATCATCTAAGGAATAATAATCTTCTTCATAATTAAATATTACGACTATTAAAATATTTGTCATTTGTAATCTAATGCATATCAAGGCAAAAGTTGTTGCAACTTCTCCTCAGTCTTTTTAATTGCTACTCTGCCAGGCTTCAGAAAGCAAAATCAATACCATATTGAGGTACCTCAAGAATCTATTTTTACTGTTATTTTTTAACCCAAAATCAATCAAGATTGTTAATCTTGTATGAGTTCAAGATTTTCCTTGTTGGGTTATCAATTCTCTGGGATTTCTGAGTTATGACTTCAAAGTTGGAAACTTTCAAGCTTGGTTCTAGTTGTAGAAGTTATTCCTTGAAATTTTATGGTCTTTCTGTTGCCAATAAGTCTTTTTGATGGCTAAAATATAGAGAAAAATTGAGGTGATGGAAATAATGAAGTCTTTTATGTGTTTATTATAATGTACTTTGGTTCACCTCCAAACATTTGGTTGAGAGCTAGAGTCGTCAAGAATTATGGTTGGGCTCCTAGGTAGGGGTTTGTGAGGGGCGGTGGGGAGGTTTACTGTATTCAACTAAAATAGGTTGTCTTTTCCAGCAAATTGTATATTTTGGTTTCAGTGTTTGAACTAGTTTCATTTATGGTAGAGGCTCTTCTAATTCTTGTGTTATTTTCCCTTAAATGGTATGTGAATTGTGTTCATAGCCTATGAGTTTGGACTTTCTACCGCATGTCTTTGTGGTAAGATGTTACAACTAGTATTTGATTTTGTGTTCAAGAGTATAATACTAATGCTATAGCCAGTGGCGAAGCCTGAAATTTCATTTAGGGTGTTCAAACTTGAAAGAAGTATAAAAAATCTCCAATAAATGGTATTCAATGTATGTTATATACCACAGAAATCTAATATTTACCTATATATACCGTATAAATTCTCGATAAAGGGTGGTCACCAGACCACCCATGGGGCTATGTAGCTTCGCCCATGGCTATAGCATGTAAGTTCATCAAAATGAGATGAAACTTTGGGTGTTATGGGTTCACAACATTACATAAAGGGTAGGGACTTGACAACTTTGGCCAGTAGAAAGTATTTGATGCAAGGGAATGGGTGCAAAACTTCGCCATACCAGCCATGACTTCTTCAATGATTACTGATATCACTACTGTGCTGCAGTATCTAGCCAAATATGGAGAATTCAACATTAATAAAGCTTACAGAGCATTGCTACCCCAATACCAAAAGGTTCATTGGAAAAACCTGACACTGCTACCTTCCTTAGTTCCAAAACATCAGCTTATTCTATGGCTAGCTGTTCAGCATACGCTTTCAACAGCAGACAAATTGAGCAGATGGGGGATACTAGTGGATAAAGAGAGTGTTCTGCGTGCAGCAACATTGGAAGAAACTCATACACACCTGTTTTTTGATTGCGCCTACTCACAGTACATATGGTAGGCCCTACTACAGTCGTTGGGTTTTCATAGACAAATAGGAACATGGGATAGAGAGATCACATGGTTATCAACTCAGTTGAGAGACAATAGGCCAAGAAAAGCTATCTTAGGATACCTCTTTGCAGCCACTGTGTATCATATCTGGGTGGAAAGGAACAACCACAGATTCAATAAGAAAGCACAAGATTACAAGATGATAGTCAGGGAAATAATCTTGCAGTTTGCACATTATAGGACAAAAGAATTATAAATGGTCTAGATGGCTAGATAGACACAATAGTTATCCAGTTGCATAGGAGTAGTCTATGAAGTAGTCCAGCTTGTTAGAGTTTTATATGGGGTCTGTTTGAGGATCTCGCTCAAGAGTCCAAGAAGAGCTAGTTGTACATATTTACCCATGATTAAATATTATTTTTCGTTTGGCCAAAAAAAAAAGAAAAAAAAGAGATGAAACTCTAGTACATTAATTGGTTTGTTTCATATCCGAAAACTGAATATTAAAGAGGGAAGATTATAGTGAGTTAACCTAGTAGTAAAACCCGGAGCTCTTTCTTATCATTTATTCTTTTGTTGGTTTTTAGCTGTGGGATTTATGTTCGGGAAATCAAACTAGAATATTCCTTCTTTTTTTTTTTTTTTTTTGCCAACAACTGTGATATTGGAGTTCTTGTTAAGAAAAAAAAGGGTCATAGGGGTCTTCAATGTAAACGGCAAATGTCATAACTGTTGCCAGACTTAACCCTCAGGGGCCTGGTGCAATTGACTTGAACCTTGGGGTTTGCTCCCTTTCAAGGTCTCAAGTTGAAACCCACTGGGTGCGAACAATTTCTGAGGGCCATCGGACTGGGTAAAACCTGAATTAACCGTGGTGCGCTTGCGGGAAACTCCTTGTCGAGGGCCTGTGCACCTCCGAGATTAGTCGGGTCTCTAAGAGACTCGGACACCCGGTGCAAAATAAAAAAAACTGTTGCCATACATACGGGCAGTAGCACCTATACAATACTGCATAAAGGTAAAAAAGATATACGATCCTATATTCTCCTTCTTCCAAAGAATCAGCTGATTTTATAGGGCTACTAGCCTTGAATTTTATGTTTGGAGTAATATTTGGCGATTGGTGTATTCATCCATGTTTCATTCTTTTTTTCCCTTTTGTTGTGTGTGAGATGGCTTTTGGTGTTTGATGATCTTAGGATAAATCAGTGAATTGCTAATGGGAGAACAGTCAGTTCTGTATTCTGATCGTATCGTCACACCTGAATCCCTGCACTCGCCGCAAGGTGCCGGGGGCGATGGATCCTCAGGGGGCAGTTCTTATTCTCACAGTGTTGGCCCATCAACCTTGGGTGAGGGCGAAGAAGAACCAGAAGCTGGAGGCGAAGAAGAGCCACTAATTCAGACTGTGGAATGTCGAATTTGCCAGGAAGAAGATAGCCCAAAAAATTTGGAGATTCCTTGTAGTTGTAGTGGCAGCTTGAAGGTATCTTTGTGAAGTTATAAATTTGTGCTCTTAATTGTTTCACGAGCTACTGAGTATTGATCACAGTGTTGCTTATGCATGTAAATGTCAATCATGTTGATCTTATTTTTGTCCAAGTTGAAAATTTCAAATATCTCAGTAATTCTTCTGAAGAACTTAAAATTGTCAGGTGTTGACATTAACAGAAGCTTATTGTTTATGCCTTTCACCCAGCTAAGTCTCGCATCGGTATCTCTAGCTGTAATTACTTGTTGATAAGGGTAACCTGGTTACATTTTTTTCTATCTTCTCCTTTTTGGTACTAGGCGTAAATATTCACCTCCTACCTTAATATTCTTGCTATGGGCACTAAGCTCCTATTTGGTGGTTGTGAACCTCTTTCTTTTACTTGGTCGTTGAAGAGCATTGTATCCTTAAGCTAGTTGCTTTTCTTTGTATTTTTAAATTCCTTTTTTGGAAGTCATTCTTGTGCTTTCGTTTTGATTCAGTGGCATCAAGCAAATATTAGTTGGATTCGGTTGTTGCATTTGATACTTTGTGTACCTCATGTCTCAGACCTGTCACTAATTCTGAAATAAAGTGATTACTCCCTCCTGTCCATTTTATGGCACTCTTTCCTTTTTAGTCAGTCCCAAAAAAAATATCACCTTTATGTATTCAATAAAAATTTAACTTTAAAATGCCCATTCTGCCCTTTATGAGATGATTTATGGCCACACAAATATCTGTGCTTTATTCTAGACCACAAGTTTCAAAAGTCTTTCTTTCTTAAACCCGGTGCCCACTTGAACAACGTCACATAATTGGAACGGAGGGAATATTTGTTTTAGGAAGTACCTTCTGCACAGGTCCCGTAAAGCGATGAACATATATACGACATTTCTACACCAGAAACAGATTCAGCACCATTGCATATGTGCAGCATGCAATGTTTGTGTACCTGCTTGTCAACTGTTTTGAAGTGCCATCTGAAATTCACGGTTCTGTTTAGATATAGTTGTGTGTTTGTAAGCGCATAAGATAGAAGACTTTATTTACTCAAGTTACCTGCTAAAACTGAAGAATATTTTGCCTTTGTGAAATTGCAAAATGATTTGGATGCTAAAACTTCATTAATCTAAAATTCTTTTAGCATGGAGGATTCTCTTATAGTTGACCTCAAATGATCTGGGATGAGGCATGTTGATTGATTGATCGATTTACTTCTCTTGAATTAGCCTTATATTTTAAAATGTTATAATCATGAGCATGTTTTCTCCCCCCATTTTGTATGCTTGTGGGGTTTCACGGATCGGCTAACTGTTCCTTTTCTTTTTCTTGTTTACCATCTGTGAATTTCACAAATCCAGTATGCTCATAGGAAATGCGTTCAGAGATGGTGCAATGAGAAGGGAGATATAACTTGCGAGATCTGTCGCCAGGTAATATAAGCATCTATTTATCAGTTGCTTGCACTTTGAATTTTGGGAAAAGAGGATTTATGGCATGGTTCTTGTACTGTCCGTCACACTTAGAGTGTGTTTGGAAAGTCATCTTGTAATTGGAGTTGATGTAATTTCTAGGGTAGTAATCACATAGCCTAGTAATTACACAATTGCATAATTACGACGACGTGTTTGTTTGTCATAGTGTAATTACATTGTAATTACAAGTTTACTGTTTGGTTGCACAAGTGTAATTACACCGTTAGATCAAATTTTAAATTAAGTAATTATCAAAACTTAAAAGCTAATATAATAAATATATGCCTATAAACTTTTATAAGTATAAATGATATATATTTGGTATTTAAGATGTATATATTTTCGTGAATACACATTAATTATTAATCATATATTTATAACTAATATTATAAAAATAATTTATATATATTTTTCAGATTAATAATATTTAGTTTAGATACTTACAAAATTAAAAATATACATTTTGTAAGAACACCATGGAATTCATGTTTGATAAAATAAATTAATATTTATAAATACAATGTCATAACATTATTCAAATGTTTGACAAAACTAACCTATCAATTCTAACTAAAAACTGAACAACATTCAATGTGAGCCCATACTAGTAAAACAAGTAAATTGGAACTAGGAGTGGCAAACGGGCGGGTCGGGTCGGATATGGTTTGGGTCGAAAACGGGTAATGAAAAAACGGATAAATTAATCGACCCGACCCATATTTAATACGGAGAAAAATGCGTTACCCGTCGGGTAATATGAGTAATCATATTATCCATGATTTCTTGCATATGATCATTTTTGGGAGAATACTTAGTCTCTTTAACATGAGGAACTCCCATTTTGAGGTTTTACAAATGTAAAAGTTAGACCCATTAGTTATCCATTTTTTAAATAGATAACATGGTTCTTAACCATATTTGACCCGTTTTTAAAAAGTTCATTATTCAACCTATTTTTTAGTGGATAATATGGGTGGTTAACTATTTTTTTAACCATTTTGCCACCCTAATTGGAACCATGAATATAACACATTTTCAAAATTCAAAAAAAATAAAAAATCGTTTAACATATTTCAAATTCCAACATAATAATTGTTAGTTCCAATGCAACTTAAGATTAGGAAACATGATAAGTTTATAACCACATCAACAACGAAATTCCACTTTAATTGCATCACTCATTATATGGCAAGTTTGTTAATGAATCATTATTTCTAATATTAGGTGTAGTTTCAAAATATAGAATAATAAAATAAATAAAAAATAAATAAATGTAAACAATTACATGGAATCACAAGAAGTAAAGATAGAGAAATGAAAGATAAATAATGTACAAAGAAAAATATGTTTTAAAATTTAAAAAAAATAGAATTTAAAAATTAAAATAATAGAAATAAAAAGTTATAAAGAGAATAAACTAAAATAAAAACAAAAAGGAAAGAAACTAAAAAGCAACCTTGCAATTACACGGTGTAATTACCACCAGTTATCACCTCCCTCTTGAGAATTGGAGAGTGTAATTACACCCCTCTAATTACACTCAATTCCATGCTAACCAAGTAATTACTTGGCCAAACAAACATGCCAAACTGTGTAATTACACCCAAATCCATTTCCAGGGTGGCATTCCAAACAGGCTCTTAGTTATTTGTGCAAAGTGACATGTTTATTTAGAGAATTCTCTCCAATCTGCAGCCTTACCGACCTGGATATACTGCTCCACCGCCGCCTCCTCCCTCGGAAGAAACTGTCATTGATATCAGGTTTTGTCATATCATAATTTTTTTTATATCAGGATTCAATTCGTTGTTGCAAAATCATTCCTTTTAATCCTTAAAGTGCGTTGCTCTGTGGGTGATTTTTGGTATTTGCATTTCAACATACACTCCGTTTTTCTGAGCCGAGGGTCTATCGACCATCACTTTTTGATGTTGATTGGCATGTTTACTATGTAAAGAAACTCCCTTCATTTTTGTTATTGCATTGGAGCTCATATAAATTATATGTCTGTATTAAAAGTGACAGTGAGATTCCGGCATATTCAGATATTTCAAAAGAAAAAAGGAGGAAAAAAAACAGCGCCAAGGAAATAGCTTCTTGAGAAACCTAGAGACAACAAGCTGAACTAGACATCAAAACCCTTTCCCTCATTTGAAGGGTTTTATGACATGTTAAACCTTTTTTTATCTTCAGTTCTCCACAAAATATACAACTAGTTTGTATGTTGGTCTTCGTTAATCAGGAGTTGTTCTTTTTTGGTACCAGTTTTTATTGTTAAGGTCACCTTTTGCCCTTTCTTCTTCCAATGATCAGTGGACCATAGTGGCTATGTTTCTCCTTCCTTCTCCTTTTGTGGTGTTGTTCAGTTATTAATGCTTCTCTGCGTGCAGTGCTCTTTGTGGTGAAAGTGCAGTCCAAGCTTGTTAGCATGTCTTTTTGATCTGATCAGCTGAAAATCTTCTTTGTTCTGCGTCACTGATGGATTTCATCAATTATGAATTTTTTCTTTCAGTGGTGGTTGGACAGTGGCTGGCACTCAGCCTGACATAAATGATCCTCGTCTTCTTTCGATGGCTATCAGAGAACGCCATCTTCAAGAGGCTGACCATGACGAATATGCTGATGCAAATGCTAGTGGAGCTGCATTTTGTCGTTCTGCTGCTTTATTTGTGAGCTTCTGCAACTGTCTGGCGTAATTAAAACTTCTGCTGTTGTTACTGGCTAAATGTGGTGTAGTGGTAACGTGGAGTATGCATTGGAAACTATTCTTCTGACTGACATCAAGATAAGCAGATTTAGAATTTGTCCTGTGGAGAGGAAAACACCTTGATTTCTTGATTTTTTTTTATTACTGCTGTTATTTCTTTTACTTTGATTATCTTTACTATTTTTTTCATCAGTATTTTCATTATAGTTTTCTTACTCTTGTATTTTTTAAAACCTGTTTTAAAAATGCTTTTCTTGAGCTGTGGTTCTATCAGAAACAACCTATTTACCTCACAAAAGGCAGGGGTAAGGTCTGCGTACCCCGACCCTCCCTAGACCCCACTTGTGGGATCACACTGGGTATATTGTTGTTGTTATTGTTGTTGTTGGTGGTGGTGTTGAAATTTCCTGCTTAATAGTGACCTAATGGTACCTAACAAGAGATCTAAGTGTAGTTGGAGGAATACGGTGGTCAGATTTCATAGAAACTGCATTCTTATATTCTGTCCGCTATTTTAGAGAAAACTGATAATTTTCATTTCACTAAAGTATTCAAAAGAAAAAAAAACCTTAATGTTACCTTATCCTTACCTCCCTATACAAAAGATTTTTAAAAAATCATATCCACCAATGGCTATCTGTACTTTCACGCTCATTTTTGTATAAAATGGCAATGTGCAGTCGGAAGGCGGAGGGCCGAATTTCCCATGCTCTAATTCATACTTTTTGTTCTCTTTTCTCCTTCCGTTCCCTTGTCTTGTTTCCACTTGTTACCCTTTCCCCTCTGGCTGTCCATATGGTACAGAAATGACATTCACTTTCTGCCTAAATGTGTAAAAATGCCTTCATTGTAGGGAATGTATTCTTACTCGTTCAGGGATATCAAAATTAGAGAAATTAGGGAAGAACCTCTTTAGATGTCACAACAACAACAACAACAACCCAGTATATTCCCACCAGGTGGGGTCTGGGGAGGGTAATATGTAGACAGGCCTTACCTCTACCCAAGAGGGCAGAGAGGCTGCTTCCAACCGACCCTCGGCGCATGGAAAAAAAGCAAACAAAAACAAAAAACAAAACCGCATTAGTTACTCCAGTATACACCCCATAAAAATTATCTAAACATAAGATGCATATGTACCATAAAGAATTGTGGACGTGGTAGTGAAATCATGTTCGGTCTTTTCTTTTTGTTTGGCCCTTGTGTTCCAACCAGTTTTACTCTATTTTGAAGTTTATGTCAGGATCATGGCAACCTTATTGAATGATGTCTTCTGTCCTGCAGTTAATGGCCCTCCTATTATTGAGGCATGCTTTTGAAAATGATGAAGGTGATGATGATGATGACGTTACCACCTTTTTTTCTGTAAGTGGATCACAAAATGAAACTATACCTCTTCTGTGTGGTGACTCTGTGACACATCTATAGTAGTAAAAAGTGTGCGGGATTAATGATATTGTTGATCCTTTGACACAGCTTTTTTTGCTGCGGGCTGCTGGTTTTCTTCTACCTTGCTTCATCATGGCTTGGGGTATCAGTATATTGCAGCGTCGTAGGCAAAGACAGGTTAGTGTCTTTTTGAATTTTCATAAATCCTCAGAAGGCTATTAACATGCACATCTTCCTTCGTGCACATTTTAATGATATACATTTATGCATAATGTAAAAGACTTGTGCAAAATGATGAAGTGTGTGTTTACGTTTTGTGTACAATAAATGCTCGGATAATTTCTATGGTCTCTGCTCATGTATTTGTAAGTTAAAAACATTGCTATAGTGGGAGCCGAAGTCTGCCCGCAGTTCCCACTTACAAATGCGCCATGCTTAAGCCAGCTGTATTGATTTCCATTTTTTGCTGTCAGAAGAATTCGATACGAAGAGGAGAAGAGTATCTGTTTGTTCTTTATTTTTAGTTTTACATTTCCCTATTTCAGAGGAGCTCTATGTAATTTGGCCTTATATCTTTGTCCGTAGCAAATGTCAGATTTGAAGCTATTCTTATTGTTAGTGATGTAAATCACAATAGAAGAATGGTCATCTACTCTTAATTCTTTACAGTTTGTAGTCTATACCTAATTCCTCTCCTATAAACCACCTAATGCAATATCTCATTGGGTCTGTCTAATATATAAGATGAAATACAGTGAATCATCGGATGAGACATTGAAGTCTGAGCTACGTACTGATAACCCCAAAAAAACTAAAAACAATAATCCATCGGATGATTTTCACCAATGATTAGGGCATCCCTCTTTTCTGTTCGTCTCTGCTCTCTCATTCTCCTTTGCTTAATCATCTTCCTATCCCTTTCAAGCTTCTCCATTGATGACCGTTATTCCTGCTCAAATTGTTCTCTTTCATGAGTACGAGCACACTTCTAGCACCATTGTATCTCTATCCTTAGCTGCTGCTGGAAAAAAAATTTAAAGCATATTTTGAATATTTTCAACAGTTCTGGCAGTGTTAATACTTCCTAAGCTGGGCAGTCTCTGAGGTTTCTCTGCATTGTTTGTTCTTAGCCACTTTCCTTTTTCAATTTTCTCTTTGGAAGCAACATTGCTTCACTCTCATAAGCATAAACTTCTTCATCTTCTGTGACTTCCTCAAAAGATTGATCCCTACTTGCTCTCCACGCCTCTTCCTTGCCTGTTAGAATGTGAACCAGCTTTGGGGTCGAGCTGTAGCTAATGTTCGTTATTTGAACTTGCTTTAAAAAGTGCATGCAGCGCATAAAAAAAGTCAAAGTTATCTGCCATTATCTGGATCAGATGTTTCCTTACCCTTGTAATAATTGACCAAATTTGGTCAATTAGGAGAAGTGCTGACAAATTTGGTCAATTATTGTTTTTATTTTTTCCATCTCAAAAAAAATAATTGAGCCAAATTTGTCAGCACTTCTCCTATATCCGATCTCCTCCATCTTTGCAGCTACCATCCAGAGGCGGATCTAGGATTTAGTGGTTACGGGTGCCGACCTAATCGATTTGATCAACTCAAGCATCGGTTCGGATTATTCATCATTTTTATTTATATAGACAAATAGATCAAACGAAAGAAAATATAATAACTATAACTAATTGACGCAAAGCATAAAACTTCCAATAATATTTTTAGTATCATACACAATATATTTATAATTGTCCTCTACGAGCTTTCATATTTTGAAAACGATCAATAATGACATCATTACTTACACTTGTAAATACATCACGCTCTATGTAACAAACTAAACAACAATTTAAATATTGATCACCCATGCTGTTCCGCTCTTCATTCTTTATCTGCTTCATGGATGAGAATGCTCTCTCCACAGTAGCGGTAGCAACAGGTAAAATCAGAGTTAACTTCACAAGTAGATAAACATATGAATAATTCTCCACAAGATTTGTCTCAACCAATGCTTTTGCCAAATCACTAATTCCTTGCAAGTTGGAGAACTTGGGATTGCCAACTCGCATATGAATTATGAAAGTATCTAGTTGATAACTCAAGTCTCGAATCTGTACTTCATCAAACTCATTTGGGTAACACTTTGCTAAAGCCAATATTCTACCTTTATCAAAATTAGCAAAAGAATTTACCGGATTCAAGCTAGCCATCCCAAGAAGCAATTCGCTACGCATTACACCAAAACGGTCATTAAGCTCTTGAAGTTGCACATCAATTACAAGCATAAAAGATATCAACACGCAAGTGGTGTGAATAACAAATACCAGAAGACTTGCGCTTAGACTTTCCAGGAAAATAGGATTCATCCATCTTGGGAATTATAATATCATGCATATGACAAAATGAGGAAACGTCATCTAGCAAAGATTCCCATCCAGTTTCCCTCATATCTTGCAATCTTTTCTTTGTAATGTTAAGAAACTCCACGGCATTAACAATATCTTGATCTCTCTTTTGTAGGATCTTGTTCAACTCATTTGACATTGCCAAAACTTTCAACATTAAGTGAAGCATAAAAATAAATTTGAATGTTATTATCTCACTCAAAAGATATTTTGCTTGATTTCTCTCATTTGAGGTAGAACCTTTATGTTCAACCACTTCAAGCACACGAATAATAGATGAGAAAATAACAATAAAATTATCTAATGTTTTGAAATGTGATCCCCAACGAGTATTACCTGGTCTTTGAAGCCCACGTTCTTGATTTAGTCCTCGCCCGGTATGAATTTCACCGGATTCAAGTAATTGCTCCAGTTTTTCAGCTTGAAGATGACGAAGCAAATCTCTGCGCTTAAAAGATACTCCAATGACATTCAACACATTAGTAACATGACAAAAGAAGTCTTCGACATCCAAATGCTTTTTAGACATAGCTACAATTGTTAATTGCAATTGATGAGCAAAGCAATGAATGTAATATGCCGATGAGCAGTCTTTCATAATCAAAGTCTTAAGACCACTTATCTCTCCCCTCATGTTACTAGCTCCATCATAACCTTGTCCACGTATTTGGGATGGACTTAATGAGTGGTCTGAAAGCAAAGAGTAGATTGCTTTCTTCAATGAGCATGCCGATGTATCACTAACATGAACAAGACCAACAAATCGCTCTACCACTTCACCATTCTTATTAACGTAACGTAAAACAAGAGCCATTTGTTCTTTGTGTGAGATATCTTTGGACTCATCAACTAATATACCAAAGTAATCTCCATTCAAGTCTCTAATTATAGCCTTTAATGTTTCTTTTGCACAAGCATTGATAATATCCTTTTGGATCATAGGGCATGTCAAAGTGTCATTTTGTGGAGCATTTTCTAATATTACTTTTCCCACATCCGGATGCTTGTCCCCATACCATCGTAAGAATCCTAGAAAGAGGCCTTGATTTCTTGAAGATTCACTTTCATCATGGCCCCTAAAAGGCAATCCATACAATAATAGAAGTCTTGCCACATCAATTGATGCTTCTAAATGCATTCGATACTCACTTTTCAACTTCTCGGAGTGCTTATCAAAAACAACTTGAATTGATTGATGATGATTTGATAAATCTAGCATCTTCTTGAAACATTTATCATGGACACTATTAACATCACCAACATGTAAACGCAATCTTTCAAGACCCTTATTCCAAGCCCTAAAATCATTTTTCGTATAAAATTCACCCGCACTTCCATGAATAAATTCATTTTTGAACAAATAACAACATAAGCAAAATGCCGCATCTTTCGTCACACTATACTCCAACCATTTAGAAAATTGACCATTGAACCAACTTGGAACAAATTGACGCATTCTTCCTCCTATTAGTGTTTTGGGAAAGTGATGCTTGGAAGGTTGACAAGGACCTTCTTGAATGTAATGTTTCCTTACTTCATCTCGTATTCTAGGGTTATAGTCAGAAATAGGTATTCTTTCTCCTGGATCGCCTTTAAGTGACCCCAAATCGAGTTCATTTATAAGATAGGAAAGATTGCCATTCGCTTGGATCAAGGATTGACAACTAGGACTTGGTTGAGAATGGTCCAACCTCGTGACGAATTTATCCATCTCAATTCGGTTCCTATAAAATAGAAGTTCATTCCAGTGAGAAATATAGACCAATTTTTATTAGGTCATACCATCAATAAGTTTAGTTATTTTAAATAACTCAACCATCCCTAATATCTTTGTCATCGTTAAAATAGAGTTAATTTTGAATTTTCCTTGATTAAAATTATTTGGGATGTTCTTTCTACGATACTAAATTCTACAGTGAAACCATGTAAGAGGCATTTGATTTTCAAACACACCCAAAGAAATACATAACAAAAAAATCAAAATAGTGACAATAAAGTTTCGCAAGAACACTGAAATTCAACTAAATACAAAATAAAAACTGAGCAAGAACATATATTTGATGGGGAAAAAATAATCACATAGGATTAAGAAATAAATATGAGGAGGTAAGAAAACTTACAATAGTGGGTGTAGAGCAATGAAGGTGTGAAGCATCTGCAGAGATAAAGCAGTGGCGTGAATGAAGCGAGAAGAAAACTGAAGAAGCAATAGCGTCCTGGACTCTGGCGTGAAGGAGCAGTGGCAGTGAAGTAAGAAGAGGAGAAGAGGAAAGTGGGTTAGGTTAGGAATTTGGGAATTGGGGCTTCAAAGTCAAATATTAATATAAAATGTAGAAACGTGTGCTGTGTAGTGTATTTAATCTTTTTAAATTGCAACTAAATGTAAGCCAAAAATTTATTTGCTCCCACCCGGTATCGAACTCGCGCCCTGTTGAACGAAAATGCAGGGTTTTGCCACTGGCACCTTTGCAACTTTTGTTCTATGGGGTGGCACTTTAAATATATATCCTATTTATTAGACATATATACATATATATATATAAAAATTTCCGAAGCTTGCGGGTGGCGTACCACCCCGAACCATGTACATAGATCCGCCCCTGCTACCATCTCCCAAAGATTCTCTCAATTATTATGCTTAAACTGAATTGAACTCCCTCTCAAGCTCACTCCGATAGCTCTGAAACGGCTAGTCTCCCGATTACTCCACGAGGGACATGCTCATCCCGCTTGAGAAACTCATTGTCTCCCCCTAAACCACCGCCACTGGAACCACGGCAGCTATGTGGGCTATGGGCGAGCTTGGAAGGAGGTGGAGGGGGGCTGAGGAAGCAATCAACCATTGGGTCCTAGATTTTTGCTTTGAGCGTTTGTCAACCCCTACAAAATAAGACTGCAGTTCTGATGATGTCATGCTGTCCTTAATTTTCGTGATTTGTGTCTTCATGTCCACGCCTGCGCCAAAGTAACCCCTTTGCTGTGTGTTTACTAGTCTCCATCACCTTCTGCCAAAATTAAATGACAATTGAGTGAAACGCAGAGGATCTACTTAAAGAGTTTTTGGCGCAAGAAATTTATCTACCAAAACTCTTAATCAATGGAGGATATACCACCATTTTTGTGCAGTAAGATACCCAAGTACATAGAAATTACACTTGGAAAGGGTAACAATTAACTGGAGCAATGGGTGCCTTAAGGGTTACTAAACTTCTTCTTCCTATGAGTACTCTGTTATTTCTAATGTTTCATATTTTTTCATGTGAAGCAGGAGGCAGCAGCATTAGCAGCAGCTGAAGTTGCTTTTTTACTGCAGGCAGGGCAACAAAGAGGCTTGCATGTCACAATAGCACCAAGACCTCCTCCTGCATCCGAGCCTTCAGCAGCACCCCATCAAGCAACAACTCATGTGTCTGTGCCAACCAGGCAGGCAGAAGCTCCTCGTCCTGAGATAGTATAAATGGCTTTGCTTTGAGCTAAGTTGTCCGATACGCCATCTCTATACAAAAAATATTACATTTGCTTTGTTACCTTGCTAAAAGATAGTTACTGATGATCGAGTGTGTTTACTGTTTGTTGGATTAGATGGGGTTGAGGAAAAGTATTTCCTTTTTCCTTTTCCAATTTGCCAGCTTGCAATTTCAAATTTGGAGGGAAGGCTGAAGCTCAAACTTGTTTCTTTCCTTCACTATGACATTATTTTTGTACATGCCCCCCCCCCCCCCCCCCAAAAAAAAAAATGTCTTCACTTGATGTAAATTATATTTTCTTCAGGTCTATAGTTCTCTTATCTTATATTTTTTAATATATTGACATACATGGAACTCTATGCAAATATATCGACATGACTATGTTTGTGTGTGTACTAATTTATAATGTCAATATAGATTCTTTGGTTTCGATGGTGTTTTGTTCTTTACTTGTAGAGATATTAGACAGATGAACAATGGGCTGATCGACTGCTATCGCGGTTCACAGTAAAAACACGTACATTGATTAGTTTTTATTTATTTATTTTTGTTTCGAGGAATTGACGTGTTCACTTATAGTTCGAATAGAAAGAAGTGAGCTTACTCTGTTTATCTAGAAATATCCTTTGTTACTGATCTCTATGGAAAAGGCAAAATAATAAAACAAACTCCAAAATAAATCTTTCTACGTGGAAACGTCTAATTTTGAAATGTCATCAAAGTTTAACTTAAAATTTCATTACTTTAAAAAAATCTAATACTTAAAAATTGTAATTTATTTTCATCTATCTTGGACATCTAATTTCTTTTTTATAGAAGGGTAAATTTACTATGGGAGTATTTCTTGTCAATGTTGTTTAATAATGAATGTTAATATCCAGGACCTACATGCATGAAATGGCGAAATAGGATATTAGCTAATTACTCCTCTGTCCTATTTCAGGGTAACATACTCCCCTTTTTGGGCTATCTAAAAAAATATCTTTCTATATTCAGAATAGTTTGTGATTTAGTATAGCTACACAAATATTTATGGCCTATTCAAAAAACAAGGTTTGATGTCTTTCTTTTTTTAAACTTCATCTTAAGTTAAACATTATCACATAAAATGAGGTAAAGGAGTACTATTTATTATGAACAAGAGAAGTAATTAGTACTCTGATGAATTTAATGAATTCGTTTAAAAGAATAACTCATTTTAACAAGAAGGCCGAATACATCAGCAAGACAGCAACCTGTTAAATGCCCAAATTTTTATTTAGATATTTGAACCAAGTCATATTCCTATTGAACACATCTAAACCCAAGCCTAATTGTGCCTATCAGACATGTCTGGTCAAGAATGAGTAAGTAGTCCAAAGTACAAATTTTGAATGAGTTTAGGCTCACAATCTAAACTAAAGATGGAACCAAAGAAAGTCATTAAGGGAAACCCAGTAAGCAGAAGAATGGAGTCATCTTCTTTTTCGGCTAAGTGCTAATTTCATTTTGCTTCTCCTGATCGCTCTAAGCTCCACTCCTTTGATTGATTGTTTGCACATGATATCAAGCAGTGGTTATGCAGGATATTTCCTAAGCAGTGTCACAATTCTTTGGACTAATGAACGAATACTTATAATGACAAGTGGTATTATTTTTTATATTGTTCTGATGGTAATCAACCTTCACTTTCAACCAAGAGTTTGTGAGTAAGAGTCTCCTTAAGAGCAATGTGGGAAGTTCTTGGAGGGAAGGATGCCGAGCGTCTATTCGGAAACAGTCTCCCTACTCCAGAGTAGGAGTAAGGTCTGCGTACACATTATCCTCCCCAGATCCCACTAAGTGGGATTATATTGGGTTGTATCCTCAATATTTTCATTTTTCTTATACATATGCAGTAAAAAAAATTAACGAAACGGTGTCCCATAACACCATACGCAAGAAGGTGCATACGACGGATCAAGTTCTCTATTGCACTGTGTGAATATAGTTCTTATCAGCTTTTCCTCGCGGCATTTATACGCCAACTAATCTGACTCAACTAACTCTTTTCCTTGCCCCGTACTCTCATTTTATTGTTCTTCTTATGTACCGTTGCTTACTTGAAGACATCCGATTAACCCGACTTCCCAAAAATGTCCACCCCTACTATCACCACCACCATGGCTCTTCTCCTTTACGGATTTGGAATTCGCGTCGTTTCAGTCAATTTTTAGAGAACTCCATGGCAAAAAGAAAATTACTCCAGACAAATAAAATATATTTTAGTTGGCGGATCACAAATTAAAGGATTGCATATAGATGTTCATAACACGCAACGGAAGACTAACAATCCTAGGAAAATTTTTTATTGTTTAAAATTTATTTATATGTCAAAGATCAAATCTAAGACTGAAGTTTCGTTTCAAAAATTCTTCGATAGTGCGAAGACTCTATGCGTATCCACAAAGTGACTTATCCTTGCTATCATCTCTTTGATCAATGAAACATGCCAACAAATTGATTGAAAAACTTGCGCTGAAATTTTTCTCAAAAATCTCAACTCAACTATAGAAGAACAACAAACACCTTTTCTTGTAATTGTATTTTCTCTCTTGGCTTTGTATTATATTCTCACTTTCACAATTGATTTTGCTTCTCAAGACTTCATGTCGTAAATTTTCTCCATCACCCTTTATATAGCATCACTTGTAAAACCTTTTCCTATTTGATTGAGGTAATAGAGTAAAAGTTTATTCCAAAAATAAACTTTTATGCAATTTTCTAAGGAAAAATCGACAACCTATTCTTAATGGGTTTGAGACTGTCACGGTATAGCCAGTTTTCGGACTGGCCATTCAAAAATAGCGAGCGTTTACGAAGTCAATAAAAAATAGCCACTATTTTGCTGCAACAGAGACCGGTCCAGCATAATATACTGGAGTTCGGTGCACCTGTGTATGAACTCCAGCATATTATGCTGTACCGGTATACTTTGCTGACTTCAGTATAATATACTGGAGACTCGAGCACCGGTGCTCCAAAATCCAGTATATTACACTGGACAATTATACTTGCTGGAACTCCACTATAATTGTAACGACCCGACCCGTCGTTACGGGAGTTACCACCCCATTTTTCCCATTTTATACATTCATACGTTTCATTATATGTGTTTAGAGAATTTGAAGTAAATCGGGTAGAATTCGGTTAGAAATGAGGCAATAAACCTCTTATGGAAAGGCTAGTTTGGAAAAGTCAACTGAATGTTCACCTATGAGTTAGAAGGCACATAATGGATTTCTGATGATTCGACTAGTTTCGGGGGATGATTTATGACTTAGGAGAACAATCAGAATTGAATTCGGAAGTCCGGTGTAGATTTAGGCTTGAATTGGCTAAGGTTGGATTTTGGCGAATTTCGGATGGTAGGTGAGATTTTGATCAGGGGGTCGGAATGAAATTCCGAGAGTTGTTGTAGCCCCGTTAGGTGATTTTGGATATGCGTGCAAAATTTCAGATCATTCGGAGGTGTTTAGGTCGGGTTTTAGATCAAACACAAGTTTCAGAAGTTTTAGTGAAACTTAGGCTTGAATCCATGAGAATTCGATGATTTTGATGTTTATGATGGTATTTTTATGTTGCGAGCAAGTTTGAATGAAGTAATATAATATATCTGTGTATTTGGTTGAGGTCACGAGGGTCTTATGGTGAATTCGGATGGCCAATGGGCAATTTTGAACATGTTAATGTAGCAGAAAAATTGTAGATAGTTTTACTCTATGCAATCGCATAGACAGGTCTGCGATCGCGTAGAAGGTTTCGAGGAGGAGGAAATTTTGCACTATGCGATCGCGTGAAGGAGTGTGCGATCGTGTAGGGTTTTGCCTTAACTCAGTGCGATCGCGTAGAAGAGGGGGAATGTACATTGCGATCACGTGGCCAGTTCTGTGTCAGGGCAGAACAGTTAAGTTAAATTTCAGACGCGAATCCTTATAATTTTACAACATTTTTACTCCGCCAAGAGAGGTTTTTGAGCGATTTGAAGAGGGTTTTCAACAGGTACACTTTATACTAGAATCAATGCTAACATTCATAAAATTGGGTATAAATTGTGAAGAACTAGGGCTTTATTCTTGAAAACGAATTTTTGAAATTTGAAAGGCCATTCGAGCTCCATTTTCGATAAATTTTATATGTACGGACTCGTGGCGAGACGAGGAATCCGTTGGTATAATTTTCAGAATTTTTTGAGAAGTGGACTGGGGGCTCGGGTTTTACCAAATTGGTGAATTATTGTACTTTTTGAGTATTTTCTATTGGGTTATATTTTTTTGACCCATATTTATGTATTTGCTGTGGTTTTGACTAGATTCGGTGCACGAGGAGGTTAATACGAAAGGAAAATGCATTGCGGATGAGTCCACGACCGGTTAGAGGTGACTAGTTGGTATATATGATGGTCTAAGGGTTTGAACCCCGGCTTATCACGCTATGACGCTATTTAGGGCGTGACTTGCATCCCATGGAAGGTGCGGGATCGGTTATGAATGGGGGTTGTGACTTGGTCCATCCTGAACAAGAATAATACTATATTAGCGATTGAAACGCACTCTATATTGAATATATATGGGCTTTATGCCATGTTTGGGGCTCTGTGCCGACCTATAGTATCCTTACGGGATAGATATCTTTGTGATAGCATGATTTGTAAAATCATTAATCTCAGTCCTGGGTTTAATCACTATAATGAAATGCTAAGTCACATTTTCTTTGAAAATTAAGTAACTAAAGTATTTTCCTTATTAATGAATTGGAAATTGGAAATAAATATATTGAAACCGTTATGTGACTCATATGCATATTGCGGACTGCATATGGATCGAGCTGCATGCTGCAGCGAATGATATGAATATTGCGCTTGGGCTGAAGGAGCCCCTCCGGAGTCTGTACACACCCCCATTGAGCGTCGTCGACGTTAAATGGATCGGGCTATACACCGTAGCGATCATGTGCATTGCATTGCATTCATGCATTGTTATTTACTTATGCTATCTATGTTTTGTTGTTATTGTTAGATCATAGTAATGTATTAAACTGTAGACATAGCTTTACTTTGTGGCATTTTGTGGATTTCTTCCCTTCAGCTATTTTATATGCTTTTTACTCACTGAGTACTTAGTACTCACACCTACTCCTTGCACCTTTGTGTGCAGATTCAGGTACGCTAGAGGTTTAGCCGAGCAGTTCCATTTTATTCAGAGTTATTCGAGTTGCTGAGGTAGTTGTTGGCTTTCGCAGGACCTGACTTCTCTTCTTATTTCAGTTTATTTACATATATACTTTCAAACTTGAGTATTTCATTCAGATATTCTTATTATTATCCAGTTGTTGCTTATAGGCTCTGGACTCGTGACCCCAGATCTTTCGGAGTGTTATTGTCGGTTTTCGCATTTCTCATTATTACTATTATATTATTATTACTGGATCATTATTTTAAGCTCTTATATTCTTCTTAAATTGTCATTTTCGGGATGTATGGTTAATTATGAAATGACTGTTGGTCTGGCTTGCCTAGCTTTAGGGTTGGGCACCATCACGACCGGGTTTGGGTCGTAACAAGTTGGTATCAGAGCCTAGGTTACTAGGCCTTGCGAGTCATGAGCCGGTTTAGTAGGCTCTTGCGGATCGGTACGTAGATGTCCGTATCTATCCTCGGGACGCTACAAAATTTTAGGAAACACTTCACTTTCTTGGAATTCATATCGTGCGATTTGTATTATCGTGAAACTGAATTTTTCCATATTTTATTCTCTCACAGATTGCGAGAATTCGTGCTAATGGACGTGGTGGACGACCACCAGTGGCACCCAAAGGCCGTGGTCGTGGCAGTGTCAGGGCAGCAGGGATAACACCTGCTGACCCACTAGTTGAC
>JASVEL010004786.1:0-67557 GCA_032618575.1 Nicotiana noctiflora
AGTAACCAACCGATTTTTTGAAATTATTATTAACTAACCCATGTTTTAAGATCTATTACCTAATTAAGCTATGTGATACACTATTGCTACTATAATACTAGTTATTACAATGTTTTTGTTTTTCGTTTTTCAGCTACTACAGAATACTTCAATAGATAAATTACAAATCTAAACTAACAACACTAAACATAAACTACATGACAGCAAATAATCGGATCCAGATCTTCATTTTTATTTCAACAATTCACCATTACATCTTCAAATGAAAGAGATATGTACCTGGTTTTGAAAGGAATGGGAAAATGGCAAATCAACAAGGCGATGAAAATACAGCAACAACAACAGTAACAACCAGCAGTAGCTTCAACACCTCAATCCCGAAAATCCCAGCAATACGGAGAAAAACAAAAACAAACCAGTAAAAAATAGAAAAGAAAAATATTTTCCAGATTTTCTCTTTGTTTTGGCTTTCTAGCTTTGAACACTTTTCACTTCTCAAAAGAAACTCTCAAAAATTGCATTTTTTCGTGTATACTTCTGTATCCAGGGTGTATATCGAGTGTATACTACAGCAGGGAATTTTTTTTATTTTTTCTTCTCTTCCTATTTTCCTCTCTTTTTTCCACCTCTTTTTCATAAATCCTCTCTTCTATTTATAGGCAAGAATTTCGAAAATTTTCAGATTTTTTATTAAAAAGAAAATATTTTTTTAATTTAAAGAAAACTCACTAATCCATGTTTTCCTCTCCTTGTTTTCTTCCTTGATTTCCTTGCCCCCCACTACTTTATGTCATGTAATTATGATTATTTTTTGCTAAAAAATCTGAAATTTTCTTCTTGGGCCAAGGAGTTTTGGGTTGGGTAAGGGTTCTTAGGATTGGGCTTGTAACATAATTTGCAAGATGGCCCAATCCAAATTTTTTCCAATTTGTTCTTCTCCGTTATTCAACTTCCTAATTAAAAAACTAAAATTATCTTGAAATACTAATCTCATAATAATAATTGTCACCTAATTTTAAATGGTAATTAAAATACAATCACACAATTTGGACATTAAAGGCTAAAATGCAAAAGATGCCTATTTTTTGTGATTTTCATTTTTGTAAGATAAAATTAATTACTCCTAATTGTAGAATTAAATCCTAAATGCAAATGATATATATATATATATATATATATATATATATATATATATATATATATATATTGTCATTATTTTTAAAAATGACACTAAATTCACAACAATTGCAAACAACACAAAACTCTTTTATTTTGAATTTTTTGGAGTAATTCTCATATAGGGCAAAAATCACGTGCTCACAGCTGCCCCTCTTTGCGCGTAAACACGAAGAGTTTCTGTGCAAAGACAAGTGAGCGGATACGAGCGATTTTTGCCCGTTTGAGCACTCCGTGAGAAGCATTTTTTTTTTCAAAATTTTTGACCGAACCTTTGCTTCAAGAGGTTTCCTACATATCCCTGGCTAAAAGGGAATCAGGTCAATGTAGTTCGGAAAATTTTGGTAGCTTGGGACTACCAATGAAACTGCGATTTTTGCTGTTACTGTTGCTGCTGTTGCGGTTACTGCTTGTTGACCTCCTTATTACACCGGGGGGAATGTAAAATGAAGAAGTTATTCTAAGCTATGATTCTACAATTACAATTATTCCTATCCTAGCTTTTGTTTGCTTCTCCTTGTCTCTTTTTCTTTGATTTTTTGAGATGCTCACTCTCCCTTTTTTGTTGATTTTCTTTCTTGTTTTCCTCTTCTTCTTTTTTTTATTTTCAATGGTACTTCTTGCCCTCGAGCTGAACCTGCTCAAAACAAAAACAACAAACTATTTTTTTTCTTTTTCTGCCCCAGTGTGGGCTTTTAGCTATATAAACCATGATGTGCAGAAATATATTCTCGTATTTGAAGGTGGGCGCCTAACAAAAATTAAACATGCAATGCGATGCAAAAAATTATTCCCGTATTTGAAGGTGGGCACCTAACAGAATTTAGACGTGCAATGCGATGCAGAAAAGTATTCCCGTATTCGAAGGTGGGCACCTAACAGAATTTAAACGTGCAATGCGATGCAAAAAAAATATTCCCGTATTCGAAGGTGGGCACCTAACAGAATTTAAACGTGCAACGCGATGCAGAAAAGTATTCCCGTATTTGAAGGTGGGCACCTAACGGAAATTAAACGTGCAATGCGATGCGGAAAATATTCCCGTATTTGAAGGTGGGCGCCTAACGAAATTAAACGTGCAATGCGATGCGGAAAATATTCCCGTATTTGAAGGTGGGCGCCTAACGTAAATTAAACGTGCAATGCGATGCGAGAAAATATTCCCATATTTGAAGGTGGGCGCCTAACGGAATTTAAACGTGCAATGCGAAATGCGAGAAAATATTCCCGTATTAGAAGGTGGGCGCCTAACGGAAATGAAACGTGCAATGCGATGCGGAAAATATTCCCGTATTTGAAGCTGGGCACCTAACAGAAATTAAACGTGCAATGCGATGCAGAAAATATTCCCGTATTAGAAGGTGGGCACCTAACAGAATTTAAACGTGCAATGCGATGCAGAAAAGTATTCCCGTATTTGAAGTGGGCACCTAACAGAATTTAAACGTGCGATGCAAATGCAGAAAAGTATTCCCGTATTAGAAGGTGGGCACCTAACAGAAATTAAACGTGCAATGCGATGCAGAAAATATTCCCGTATTTGAAGGTGGGCACCTAACAGAAATTAAACGTGCAATGCGATGCAGAAAATATTGCCGTATTAGAAGGTGGGCACCTAACAGAATTTAAACGTGCAATGCGATGCAGAAAAGTATTCCGGCAGCCTGAGGACCGGGGAGTGGATTTTAAAAGATGTTACCTTCCTCTTTTTGGTATTTTCTTTTACCAATTATCTCTTGCCTGTGAATTTCTCCACTTATTCGGCAGACTTTCTCTTTTTGGTATTTTAAATTTTCCACATTGGTCACATTCACTTTAAAGTGATTAGTGACGATTTGTTCCTGCATGAAACAAAATTTATTAGATATAAACTGCTGGCAACTGGCATCTGCCGTCCCCACTTCTTATTGCTTCCTTTGTTTTTGCTTTTTCATGTTGCATGGCTCTTGACTTCTCGTCCCTTGCAGACTCTTTTTGTATTTTTCTCATTTCTCCATTTTTGTTTTGTTTTCTTTTTTCTTTGGCCATATTTGCCAAGCTTCTTTATTCCTTTCCCCAATCTTCTATCCTTTCTGATCCAGTGTTGTTTCAACTTCCGTTATCAGGAGCCGGTAGTTAGCTCTCAAAAGGGTAAACAATGAAATGCAGAAAAAATGAAAGAAAGGTAAGGGTATTTTGGAGAGATGACGGAACTTATCTGGGTATTTGTTGGCTGATTCCGCCGACCATGCCATGTATTTAAACTCCGACCCAGTTCGTTCCAATCATTATTCTGACTCTGAATTTCCTTTGACCCCAAACCGATACTCTCTTTTGTTGTTTTTTTCTCTTTTCTGATAGTCCCCATGATCGCCTTACGGTGCCTCGAAAGGTTTTCACCAATAAGACTCTCTCATTTATTCTCTCAACCTCACAATCGTCTCACAGTGCCGACTAAGGTTTTCACCGATGAGACTCTCTCATTTTATTTCTCTCAACCTCACAATCGTCTCACAGTGCCGACTAAGGTTTTCACCGATGAGACTCTCTCATTTTTTTATATTTTCTTTTTTCATTTTTTCCTTTTGTATTTTGTTTTCTGTACCACGGGTATTATCCGACGCTTCGCTCCTCCTTCGTTGTATTTGTTATCATTTCAAAATTGATCAGAAGGTCTTTCTTTGGACCGTAACGTGGCTTTTGGGTGGGTTAAGAAAGAAAGATATAAAGGCTCAAAATTTCAACGAGGGTTAAAAATATTTACCACTCTCGGAATTATTAAACATAACTTCTGCCCCAGTTTCAATATGTGGGGAATTTTTGGATTTTTTCTTTATTGTGACTGAACCTCAGAGAGGCTGCCTACGTACCCTTTCGGGATCAAGTCAGACGTAGTTCATTCAACTTCATAAGTTAGATGGATTTCTTTTTGACTTTTTCCCGATTTTTGTCTTTTTTTTTTCATTCATTTTTTTTTCATCATCATTTTTTTTTCATCATTTTTTTTCATTTTCCATCATTTCATTTTTTATTCTGGCAATTTCGATCTTGTTGCACCAGAGCGATTCCGAGAGAGGGATATGAAAGAATTCATTCATTAAGGCTCAAAGGGGCTATCAATGGATAAAGTGTTTGGATAGAGAATAAAATGCCTTCGTCATTTCAATTCCAAAATCACAACAAAATACAAAACACATAATTGAAAAGGAATCATACATAGTATCTTTTGACCGCATCCGAATTGATAGCAGTCTCTACGCACTTTCCTTCAACATCTGTTAAATATAATGCTCCATTGGACAACACCCGTGATACCACGAACGGTCCTTGCCAATTCGGCGCAAACTTGCCTTTTGCCTCTGCCCAATGTGGTAAGATACGCCTCAATACCAGTTGTCCGACTTCAAACTTTCGAGGTCGTACCTTCTTATTATATGCTCTGGCTATCCTTCGCTGATATAACTGTCCATGGCAGACTGCGGCCAATCTCTTCTCATCAATCAAATTCAATTGTTCCAACCGGGCTTTTACCCATTCATCGTCATCTATCTCAGCTTCGGCTATGACCCGACTGACTCGATAAGAGGGAGAGTAAAACAAAGTGTGAAGAATAAGGAGAAATGAAAATACAATTCCTAACAAGAAACCTACAGAAGAATGACCTAATGGATTTTAAATACCGACTCTAGCGACCTTGACATGCACTTTTGGCCTTCTCCGTATAGCAAAGTTGATGTTCAACTCTTGTTGCAAAGTTCTGCTGTGAAACCGGTCTTTACTACTTCATTTTTTTTGATCCGATCCTTAGTCGACTTGCAGCGCCCGTAGGGTTTTCGCCAACAAGCCTCTCTCATTTGATCTTCCTTTCTTTCAACTCACCGTCGCCTTACGGTGCCCGTGCGGGTTTTCACCGATACGACTCTCTCATTTTGACTTCTCTCATCTTGGAGTCTCGTGGTGGTTTGAGTTCTTCACTCTTCTTTGTTCGGACTGGAGTGTTGCCCCTGATGCGATTGACCTTTGTTCGCTTGACTCGGCATTTCTTGAAGATTGATCGGAAGGTCTCCATTTGGACCGTAATGCAGGCTTTTGGATGGGGTTTAGAAAAAAGGATATAAAGGCTCAAAATATTTCATCGTGGGTTAAAATTACAACTTTCGGAATCTTATTTATTCAACAACCATAACTTCGGCCCCAGTTTCCTTCTTGGGGGATTTTTTGGATTTTTCTTTTATTGTGACTGAACCTCAGTGAGGCTGCCTACGTACCCTTTCGGGATCAAGTCAGACGTAGTTCAGACTACGTTATTAATTAATGAATTTCTTTTGACTTTTCCCGGTTTTTTTCTTTTCTTTTCCTTTTTCTTTTCTTTTCTTCTCTTTTTCTCTTTTTTTTCTTTTCTGTATTTTTTTGTTTCTCGCTTAATCCTCAATTTTTGTTGTTGATTCCGAAAGAGGGATATGAAAGAAAATATAATAAGGCTCGAAGGGATAACAATGGACGAAGTGTTTGGATAGCCGAATAAAATGCCTTCGTTATTCCAATCTTCAAAGCCTACCAAGTACAAACTATCTTTCGACCAAATCACATATTTGCCTTCTGTTTTTGACGATTCTCAATGCCATTGGGCAACAATTCCGATACCACAGATGGTTCCTTTAGTCTTGGGGGTACTTTTGCCTTTGGCTTTAAACCGATGAAGCATGATGCATTTCCAAGGCATTTCTTTATGTTACGCTTTCCCCAATGTTCACTTGATTCCAGTTTCACAGTATTCCAATATGTTTTTATTTTTTCGAGTATCATTACATCTTCAATATTGTTTCATTGACTTTTAAAAACCAGGCTTAGAATTATGTGCATGTCATGTTACTAAAGTCAGTATGAGAAGAAATACAAAGTGATCAGAAATGGAATGACTAGGAATGATGGGAAACAGAGAGTTGTATTAAACGCTGATGGGTTGAAACAACAAGACGAACAACAAAACGAACAGACTAGACTAGAATTACAAAACCTAGACAGCACTAAACAAATTTATTACTAAACAAAGCAAAGTGGAAAGATAGAAGGGTTTTGACTCTCAAGACAACGTCCGGATTACAACCTTGACCCGGGCAAAAGAGATGACACCAAAATATACCACCAAAACTCCAAGAGACGGAGCGCCTTCCCAATTGACAAGCATGGCATCCTAGCCACTGAATTCTGCATTAAGATCGCTTTCTATTTCAATGTTCTCGGCTTCCAAAGAAAAATCTCCTCACCCTCGTCATCGGGCATCGTCCCCACAAAATGCGCAACGCCACATACAGGTAGAGGATTCTGTGTAATGTTTGGGGTTTCGGGAGTCTGTACTTCAATTCTCCTCTCATCGATAAGATCTTGAATGGAATTCTTCAATTGCCAACACTTTTCAGTATCATGACCCAATGTTCCCGAACAGTATTCACATCTGACAGAAGAATCAAGATTTTTCGGGGGTGGGTTTGGAACTTTTGGTGCGACTGGTCTTAACATCCCCAACTCTTTCAACCTATGATAAAGGCTGGTATATGATTCTCCGATAGGGGTGAAAGCCTTTTTCCGCTTCAGCAACCTCTCCTCCCTAAACGCCTTGTTTGGCCTGAAACCTGACCCAGGGGGTTTCCGGTATGTTTGTGGGGGTCGGTAAGCTTTTTGTGGAATTGGGTACATGGAAGGTGAAGTACGATTTTGGGTGCCTCCGGGAGAGTAGTAGGGTTGGGGATGGAAGTAGTGTTGGGAAAGCATAGCTGGGGGACGAGTAATTGAGCTACTCGAGTGGCTAGAAAGGCTGCGATAGGCAGGTATATTTGGCATCGGGTTCAGTGTAAGGACCGGGTCCATGAAACTAGGTGGTGGCGGGGGTGGTGCTTTTCCATCCTTCCATGCCCGATACATTCCAACCACATGTTGTCTTAATATTTTGACTTCTTCTCCTAACATGTGGTTCCGTTCAACCAGCTGTTGGCGGGAACCGGTACCAACCCACTCAGTCTTGAGATTCTCTGCCATTTCTTGCATGTTTTTCATCCGTTGTTCTAATCTCTTCAATCTTTGGGCCATTTCTTCCTGCACATTCTTTCGGGTAAGCTTCTCAACGTTTGCAGGAAGGTCAAACGAGTACGAGTGGTACTCGGGAGAGTGGTACTGCTCTTGCTGTATAGCAGATTGTGACTCATGAGAAGGCTGTCCTTGGCCATTGACCCATACTTGACGCATTTGGGTCATTTGTTGGTTCAATGCTCTGTTTTCTTCAACCACAGTAGACCCTTGTTGAATTTTCTGACCTTGAGTTTCTTGAGCACCCGTAACAGCTTCGATGCCGGTTATCATTTTCCTTGGATCTTGCTTTCCAATTTACCACAACCAACCACCTCGACTTCCTGGATTAACAAAACGAAACCACCGGGTTAGCGTTAAGGTATTCCACTTATTGATTTCCTTTGTTTTTTTTTTTTTTTTTTTTATGAGAAGTTGAGCGATGACTCAAACTTGATTTTGCGGATACGGCCTTTCAACGTTTCCGCGAGGGAATATTTCAAGGCTATGCCCGCAAATTATTTAAAATGACTCAAAGTGGCTATTCTTGCAAAAACGGCCTTCCGGCGTCTTTTTGAAGGACATTCGGCTTATTTTAAGCAAGAATAGCATCACCCGATTTATTTATAACAAAATCAAAAATTTGACATTTTTGGTTATTTTTGCAAAACGGGTGTGAACCCGGACTTGATTTTGAGGCTTTGGCCTCGCAACATTTCCACAAGGAATATTTCAAGGCTGTGCCCGCAAATTATTTAAAAAGATTCAAAGTGGCTATTTTTGCAAAAACAGCCTTCCGGCGTCCTTTCGGAACATTCGGCTATTTACAAAAACGGCATCACTTTGATTTTATTGACAAAATTAAACACACATTTTTTTTTGATTTTTTTTAAAAAGGGTGGTTGGACCCGATGAGGGTTGCCTACGTATCCCACCTAATGGCGAGAATCAAACCTGCGTAGTTCGGTCAGATTAATTTACCAATTATTTCAACAAAACTGTTCTACCTATTTTTTTCAAATTTTCTAATTTTCCGGATACCTATTTTCTATAACTCTTATTTTCCTCTCTCTTTTTTTCTTTTTCAACAATTTTTCTAACCTCGGGATTTCCGCCGGTCCGTATAACGATCAAAGACAATAAAAATGCAACACATAACATGCTCGGTCTTTTCCAATACCGGGTCACCTGTCCTAAACGGACCCAACCCCTGTGTTGAGTCCCCTAAGTCAAATATGATGCAAATAATCGTCCTAGACCTATGTTCAAAATCTTACGGTTTCATAGAGTGCTAGACCGTGTACCCGAGCGGACAACTCGAATCGAGGAGGGGCTACGTACCGGTGACCCGCGGAGTCAATCGGCTTTGTAACTTATCCGGCCTCTGTTTTCTTAATTTAAGGTGACTTTAACAGAAAGGGGAGTCTCAACCAGTAAGCACATCCCCGGGAGTGAAGAGAGAAAGGTTTTCGGCACAATTTTATATACAATCCACATAATATCAAAGCGATAAAGCACATAGCATGTTATTCAAATCATATAATGAAGTCAAACAATAACGCGAACGGCAATTCTAAGGAGCTCGAGTTCTTAAACCCTGAAACCGAAGTTCGGGGTTGGGGTCCCCAGCAGAGTCGCCAGAGCTGTCACACCTCCCTTTTTACTACCCCACATAAGCATAAATATAAATACGCTCGTAGGGTATACTCCGACGCTCAAATATCCGAAACGGATAAAATAACGTAAGAGAAGGAGTTTTTCCAATTAAAGGACAATCGGTTCGGGATTTATTGAGATTAATCAGAGTCGCCACTTGGGAATGATAATGGTGTCCCAAGTCACCGGTTAATCCCGAATCCGAGGAATTTTGACTCTTAAAAATGTCTGCGAAGCAAAGATCCGGATAAGGAACTCTGTTAACCGGGAGAAGGTGTTAGGCATTCCCGGGTTCCGTGGTTTTAGCACGGTCGCTCAATTGTCGTTCCCGACTCTTGTTTGACTCAATTATAGATTTTAAACAACATATAATGCTTTTTACATTAGGTATTATTTTAAAGAATTTGCGGCATCGCGAAAACACGCCTCGAGTCATACCGCAACCAGTACGCCTATGACTTTCGGTGTATTTCAGCTTTGCCGAGATTTGGATTTGAGTCGCACCAAGTGCACACTCGTTCAATGGAAAGTACATTAACATCGTGCCCTAAATAACGTCTATCGGCTTTTAACTTTGGGGAGAGGCTATGGAATTTGCTATTAGCCTCTCCGGTTCTACTATGTTATCTTATTACTAAATGGGGGCCCCGGTGTTTGTTATTCGGGCGAGGCTCATCCCAATTTTCATTAAAGGATTCAATACTAGTATTTGGCTATGTTTTCTACATTTTTTTTTCCTTAATCGATTTCTAATATTTAAACATTCCAGGCCCGTAATTTTGTTATTCAATGGGGCCTGGATTTCCGGAATAAGGATTTACTACATTAAAAACAGGTCCAGGTTCTTAAAGAACCAGACCTGATTCGGGCATTCTATCGCCAGCCCAGTTGGCATTATACAGAGATTCAGGCCCAAACACGCCTTGGGCCCAAACTAAATAAAATTGGAAACAATTGAAGCAACAGAACAAAGATACACATTTGAAATGGAAAGCACTTTTATTTATTCAGTGAAGGAAATCAACATCATACATTAGCTACAAATTAATTATTTATTACCATAAATTAGAACTAACAAACTACTTCTTCCTCTTACACTAGCGTTTTGAAGTTAATACCAGTTAATACCTAATTTGAGAAAGCGACGGATTACATAATGGACTTAAAGAATGATAATTAACTATGGATCCGAATTAACTGATTAACTACTCACGAATATATACATTACCAGTTTCGTTATGTACTAGGCATTTTTACATTACAAAGATGGTTCTAATTAAATTGTATCAATATCCGTAAATAAATAACTCAGAGACCTATTCATAATTATGCTATTGATTTCAATATGGCTTGTTTTATCACCGGATTATTAACCTAAAACATGATTAAAGCACTATCTAATCTAACATTTCCTATTTTTAAGCTTATCTATGTGTAAATGACATCTGATATGTGATTAAGACTTATGAATCTATTGTGAGTAAGTAACCAACCGATTTTTTGAAATTATTATTAACTAACCCATGTTTTAAGATCTATTACCTAATTAAGCTATGTGATACACTATTGCTACTATAATACTAGTTATTACAATGTTTTTGTTTTTCGTTTTTCAGCTACTACAGAATACTTCAATAGATAAATTACAAATCTAAACTAACAACACTAAACATAAACTACATGACAGCAAATAATCGGATCCAGATCTTCATTTTTATTTCAACAATTCACCATTACATCTTCAAATGAAAGAGATATGTACCTGGTTTTGAAAGGAATGGGAAAATGGCAAATCAACAAGGCGATGAAAATACAGCAACAACAACAGTAACAACCAGCAGTAGCTTCAACACCTCAATCCCGAAAATCCCAGCAATACGGAGAAAAACAAAAACAAACCAGTAAAAAATAGAAAAGAAAAATATTTTCCAGATTTTCTCTTTGTTTTGGCTTTCTAGCTTTGAACTCTTTTCACTTCTCAAAAGAAACTCTCAAAAATTGCATTTTTTCGTGTATACTTCTGTATCCAGGGTGTATATCGAGTGTATACTACAGCAGGGAATTTTTTTTATTTTTTCTTCTCTTCCTATTTTCCTCTCTTTTTTCCACCTCTTTTTCATAAATCCTCTCTTCTATTTATAGGCAAGAATTTCGAAAATTTTCAGATTTTTTATTAAAAAGAAAATATTTTTTTAATTTAAAGAAAACCCACTAATCCATGTTTTCCTCTCCTTGTTTTCTTCCTTGATTTCCTTGCCCCCACTACTTTATGTCATGTAATTATGATTATTTTTTGCTAAAAAATCTGAAATTTTCTTCTTGGGCCAAGGAGTTTTGGGTTGGGTAAGGGTTCTTAGGATTGGGCTTGTAACATAATTTGCAAGATGGCCCAATCCAAATTTTTTCCAATTTGTTCTTCTCCATTATTCAACTTCCTAATTAAAAAACTAAAATTATCTTGAAATACTAATCTCATATTAATAATTGTCACCTAATTTTAAATGGTAATTAAAATACAATCACACAATTTGGACATTAAAGGCTAAAATGCAAAAGATGCCTATTTTTTGTGATTTTCATTTTTGTAAGATAAAATTAATTACTCCTAATTGTAGAATTAAATCCTAAATGCAAATGATATATATATATATATATATATATATATATATATATATATATATATATATATATATATATATATATATATATATATATATATATATATATATATATATATATTGTCATTATTTTTAAAAATGACACTAAATTCACAACAATTGCAAACAACACAAAACTCTTTTATTTTGAATTTTTTGGAGTAATTCTCATATAGGGCAAAAATCACGTGCTCACAACGATATTTTGGTTTATTCAAAAACCTTTGAAACACATATCAAACATCTTGATATTTTTAAAAGGATTGTTATACATAATGGTTTGGTAATCTCTAAACCAAAAATGAGTTTATTTCAAACTAAGGTTAGATTTTTAGGTCATAATATTTGTCAGGAAAGATAACCCCTATACAACGTGCAATTGAATTTGCTTCTAAATTTCCTGATATTATTACTGATAGAACTCAATTACAAAGGTTCTTAGGAAGCCTTAATTATGTCTCCCCTTTTATTAAAGATTTGTCGCGTGATTTAGCCCCATTATACGATCGGCTTAAAAAGACCTACAAACAGCCTTGGACTAATTTACATACAAAGATAGTCCAAAATATTAAGAAAAGGGTAAAAGCTTTACCCTGCTTAACTTTGGCCAACCCTACTTGGCAAAAGATTGTTGAGACTGACGCGTCCAACATCGGTTATGGTGGAATTTTGAAACAAATCAATCCCATTGATAGAAGAGAATATCTGATAAGATATCACTCTGGAAAGTGGAACGATGCCCAGAAGAAATATGTTACTATGGCCCACGAAATGTTGACAATTGTCAAATGTGTTTTAAAATTTCAAGACGATCTGTACAATCATAAGTTTTTAATAAAAACTGATGCCCAATCTGTTAAATATATGTTTGACAAAGATTTTAAACATGATGTCTCTAAGCTCATGTTTGCTAGATGGCAGGCTCAACTAGCACCTTTTGATTTCGAAATTGTTTATAAAAAAGGAATTGATAACTCTCTTCCTGACTTTTTATCTCGTAAATATCTTGAATAATGAGTTATTACACCAACTTCTTCGACGATGAGACTCTTATTACTATTATAAGAGCGATTCCTTTAAATAAAGACTTACAAAGTCTTATTAATGATAAAATAATCACTTCGATTATGGTCGATGATTTTGAATTTTTAATTCATGATTATTCTGATGTTTCTGATCAGGATCTAAATTGGTTATACCGTGACGAAGATTTCTACTTTTCTGAATAATTTACTATCTGTGCAGAATGGACCCTCCTTGGGCCACCAGAGGAAGGGGTAAGGAAAAAACACCCTCCCGATCATCCTCAAATTCTCAAAACAGATCATATCAAGGATCGTCATACGGATCCCCATCCTCATCTTCCCCAATAATACAATCGGGAAGAAAACAATTGATAAATTCAAAGATAGTTCAGCAAGAAGGATCTTCTTCTTCATCAATACATCTGGAAGATACCCTATAAGACAGTCCATTATACGGACAATTACATGCATATTTAGCCAACAAAAAGCAAAGTGATACATTTGCTTCAATCGCTAAAGAGGATGATGATAATAAATCCTATGAGAAACTGCTCAAGAAAGAAATGATATTTCTTTTAGAAAACTCTGAGATTCAGAGGAAAGACGAGCCATGGAAGATATTCCAGAGATACCTTATTAATGGTTTATATTATCCGGGTGAATCATATAAAACCCGATCTTATTATGAAACTATCCTTACAACTACGGGCAGTGCGGAGATTCAGCACTTTTCTGGTTACAATACTTCTGAGAATATTTATAGCTTATCAAAGATTATTATCAAACAGATAATATCTGTTGATGAGTGGGGAATATCTACCATGAAAGAACGGCAGATAAGCCTAAACAAATCCCTTATGAATTTCACCTACTGGGATTATATCACAGCATTTGATAAAGTGCTATACTATAACAACGATCGTCATAAACATACTTGGTTTATTAAGATTTGTGCAAAGATATTCTCTACACCTATTCCAAATTGGTTTATAAACTGGTGGTCATATCATGGCCCTACGGTAAATATTTTACCTGAACCTTTTCTAAAGTTATACAAAGAATGGACGAAGATTTCGCCATTTCTTACACAATTATACCATGCCGATCATATATGTTTTTTGGAACGTATAGATCAACTATATTTTTTCATTGAATTCTCTATCCCTTGGATTCATAAATGGAATCCAGAATTCGGTTTTACCGAAGATAATATTCCTTGCTTATACCGGGTATTTTACAATAATTTTTGGGACAAATTAATGAAAAATGATCCCAAAACAAAGCAGCTTTATGGACAAGAATTATTGGACACTATTACATCACAAATCCAGTTATACTCGGAGGTGTCTCAAAAAACCGTCTTATATGATGACTGTTTAATAAGGCACATTGCCAGAAGAATCTCTATTCAGGAAGGAGATAAAACTGAACTAATCCAGCAATACTTGGACGAAGTAAAAAGAAATCTAATAGAGACTATTAATAAAACTGAAAAGTCTGACTCATCAATGTAAAGTGAGACAAGCAACAAAGATATACAAGACTCTCAGCCAATGGAAACTGAGAGAATATTATCTGATAGCGAGATTCGCAAGGTGGAAAATCTCCTCCATACAATGAAAAAGGACGGAAAAGCCGCCGGACCCACTCACAAGACAAGTAAACATTAAATATACTGTGCAAAGGCCCGCACGAGGGACCTACTTTACTATTCATAAACAGTAGAAACACTGTGTAAACAGTAGAAACACTGTGTATGGGCCCACACATGGACCCACTTTTACTATTCATAGATTCTTTTTTTCTTTTATAAATAAGGAGCCTTCATTCATTAGGAAGGCAAGGAAGAAAAATTTTAGTTTTCTCTTCTTAAGCTCTCTCCCCATCTCTCTCTCCATTCTCAATTGTAAAGATCTCTCTCTTTGTAAAGTTTTATTTTCAAGAAAGAATACAGTGATACGTATTCTCCAAAGGGCTAAGGTACTCCTCTTTTCTTTCTCCTCTCTCTAAGACGTGACTATGTCCGGCTAAGAATATCCATGTCTATGTTAGTTTTCTAACGTCTTATACTTGTTTACTATGAAAGATCTAGACTTATCAAAATATAAAGGAATTTTATAAAGAATTTTTGACTTCGTTCTGAGATGGTGGTACAGTCGGGTACATTACTATCTTTATTGGCTCTGTTTAACAAGCCGTGTTTTAAGCCCGCTAAGTTGAGTGCGTTAGGGCATCTTCATCACGGTCAGAACGGTTAGACAAGAGCTAATATAGATAACTAGTGTGTTCCAGACAGGCCCCATGCTCGGGTAAAAGATTACCATACAATCATTAAAGTTTGTAAAATTCTTCTATATTTCGACTATTAAGTCCTTATTGATTGTGCGGATTACCGCCAGTCTTTAAGCTAAAGGATACAATTTACTGTATCTATGTATAGGCTACGCGGACTACCGCATGCCTATACAGAGATCCTGTTATATATATATATATATATATATATATATATATATATATATATATATATACTTACTTACTTACTTACTTACTTTTATTTAAAAGAAAACACTATAATTTAACTCAAATCGGACCTAAATACCTAATTTTACGCCAAATAATTAAAATTCACATTTCTATTAAGTTAGCTACATATTTACAATTTTAGCATATTAAAGACAATATTAAAACATTAGCTAGTGAACTAACCATTTTTTACTTAACTAAAGAGATGACTTATTTCTATTTTAATTACTCAATAACTTGGATAATAATAACATGCTTATACGTATACTATTTAATAACCATATTGAAGTGAATTATTAATGCTACAAAAAAAGCTTAACTATTCATAGTGATTAAAATTGGCAGAATATTAATACGGAAAATAATTTAAACACAATCATTAGAAGAAAATAAGGAAAAAGCTAATTAAAATATCACAACTTTCATTCTTCACATGTATTTATTTTTTTTACTTAAACATAATCAGTCATGTACATGATATTTGAAAGAAAGCAGAATATAGGATTGACCAACACAGCACAACACAACAACAGCGGTGGAAGCAAAATAAACCTAGAATCGGAATAAAAACTTGTAACTAAGAACTGAAACTTGATAATATATTTTGTAAACTAAATTTTTTTTTATTTTTTTGTTTTTTTTTAATAAAGAAACTATTGATAATTCTCTTAATCTTTTATCTCTTGTTTTTTCTCTTCATTCTCTCGATATCTTTTTTCTTAATCCTTACTTCTGAATATTTTCACTCTCAAAAACTCTCTCAAATATTTTTCTTTCTCCTTTCTATATTCTCTCTATCTTCTGTTAATCTTTTTTCTTCTTCCCCTAATCTGGTTCCCTTTCTTCTATATATAAGCAAGACATTTTCTTTCTTTAATTAAAAAATAATAATAAATTAAAAAATAAAATTAAGACTCCACTTTCTTAAACCCCACGATCTACTATATTATTTTAATTATACTTTAAATCCCACTATAAAATATTTTATTCCCCACTATCTAGTCAACTAGAGTCACTTTCACATATACAATGGATAAACGACGTCATATCTCTACCCTTAGTCAAATCAGAAGGGATTCATCTCAAATAGAAGGGTCCAGCTACGTGTATGCTTGTGCAAGTGTATCTAACAGGAATCCTGCCAACTAGTAAGTATAAGAAATGGGAACAATTAGCACCCGGCTCATTCACCCCGGATAGAAACAATAAAACTATCAGTCATATCACATTGAGTTTATAGGGAACTTCCGGGAATCGAACCCGTAGCCCGGCATACCAATAACAGAGGATCTCCCGGAAGTTGAACCCATAGTCCTTCATAATAACAACAGAGGAACTCCCAGGAATTGAACCTGTAGTCCTTCGTAATAACAATAGAGGTACTCCCGGGAATTGAACCCTTAGTCATTCATAATCAGCCCCTGACATAGCCCTCCTTATTTTGCCACGTGTGCAATCAATAACAACATAGCAACACCGCCTTATTTCGCCACACGTGCATCACAATATTCCCACCTTATTTCACCACATGCGCAACCCACATATAAATATATAACATATCCCGCCTTATTACGCCGCATGTGCAAGGACATCAATAGGAACAACAACACGGCAAAGACCACGTGTTAATCCCCAACAACAACCGCACGACAGAGACCTCGTGCATCATGGTACCAACAGCCACACAGTAACAATAGCATCCCATCAAGGAAAATCTATAGCAGAAATAATACCGTCCCGACAAGGGATTCAACAATAACTAATAAAGTTGCGGAACACCAAGGAAAAACACAATAACCTCAATGACAATCGAGGCGTAACAAACACATAACAACTACACTAATACCTCAACAGTTGGACATATAATATAATTGCACAAGGTTACAGGTAAACTTACAATCAACGTGTATTCAACAGTAAGGAAGTTAACATGAATCAAATAATTACCATTTAAGAAATATCAATTAATTATGAGATATCTATCTTTCTTCCAATTAAAACCGATTAATTATATGAGATATAACATTTATGAATTTCCAATTAAAGGCGAGTAGTTAGGGTGGGAATTATGAATATAGAAGGGTACTTGTCTTAAGTTTAAACACGTAAAAGCCCACTTAACAACATAAATAAATCCAGAAGAACAACAAATATCAATCAAGACATGTAGAGGTGAAACTAATAACAGGGGACTAAATCATATCAATATTATCTTCCTACTCGGTGAATTTCACAAGTCTAAGAACCTAAAGGGGACAATTTGCCACAATTAAATCAGAGCACGCACTCGTCACCTCGCATACACGGACTACAATCAACAGAGAAGACTCAAATCCTAAGGGGAGGTCCCCCACACAAGGTTAGGCAAGATACTTACCTCAATTCGGCCAATTCAATACTCAATTTAGCTTTTTCTTTACCAATTCATCAATTCTTGGCTCAATCTAGCCAAAAATAACTTGAATACATCAAACAATGCAAGAGAAAACAATTTCAATTAACAAAACTATGATTCTTACACAATTTGCAAAAAGTCAACAAAAGTCAACTCCTTGGGCCCACACTCGGAACCCAAAAAAAATACAAGAACTGAACACCCATCTCGCTACGAGTTCACCCATACAAAAATTATCTAATTCCGATACCATTTGGTCATTCAAATCATCATTTTGCATTTTAGAAATATTTCACAATTTTCCCCAAATTTTACTTTAGATTCTCATGAATTTGATGTTAAATCTAAGATATAATCACAAAATATAGTTGGAAAAGGATTAGAGACACTTACCCAATGATTTCCAGAAGTTTGGGTCATTGGAACATCGCCTATGGAAGTTTAGGGTTTGAGAAAATTGAAAAATGGGTGAAAATCCCGTCAAAAACCTCACTTAACAGGCCTCAAATGTGGCATTTGCGAACCAGGTTTCGCAATATTGCGAAGAAAAAAATGCTGGCAGAGGTCGCATTTGCGACAAAAAGTTCGCATTTGCGAACAGGGCATCGCAAATGCGATGAAAAGTTCGCATTTGCGAACATAGCAAAAACCAGCAATTTTTCCTGATACGAAAATGAGCATAACTTCCTCATACGATGTCCAAATTTGATGATTCTTTTTCATATGGCTCCAAAATTTTGAAACGAATCAAATGGTTCAAAAAACCTAAATTTGGATATCATTTTATTAATATGATATCATTTTTTCTTGAAGAAACGACGACAAAGTATCCAAAACAAGCGCAACATAGCCTAAACCTATCCGAAACTCACCCGAGACTCCCTGGACCCCGTCTAATCACACACACAAGTCATATAACCTAACACGGACTCGCTCAAAGCTTCAAATCATATAACACAATATCAAAACGACGAATCGAATCAAAATCAAGCTTATGAACTTCCAAATCTTCAAATAATGAACCTCATGCCGAAACCTTATCATTTCAACTCGGAATGCCGCCAAATTTTGTAGATAAGTCCAAAATGACATAACGGAGCTACAGAAACTTCTGGAATTAAATTCTAACCCTTGGAATCAAAATCTCACTATCGGGCCGGAAACTTCAAAAATTCAAACTTTGACATTTCAAGCCTAAATAAGCTACGAACCACTAAAATTCATTCCAAACACGCTCCCAACCCCGAAATCACCTAACGGAGCTAACGGAACCATCATATTTCCATTCCAAGGCTGTTTTCACACTGTTCCAAACACGGACCATCTTTCAACTCTTAAGCTCCCATCTAGGGACTAAGTGTCCCAAAACACTCTGAATACTAACACCGAACATCCCGGCAAACCAAAATAGCAGAAATGAACTTATGGGAAGCAGTTAACGGGGGATCGGGGTGTAAATTCTAAAAACGACCGGTTGGGTCGTTACATCCTCCCACACTTATACATTCGTTCATCCTCGAACGAGCATAAAGAACAAACTTGAAGTCTTAAATCACTAAATGCGAACTTCCAACGTACGCCCACGGGTGATCCCACGTCACCCCAATCTACTCAAGCCTGATGACACCATCTCAATTGAAATTTAACTTTCGTAGCAATACCATTAAGCCTTTAAACTAGATTCATCCTTCATCCATTTCCAAAAGACTTCCAAGTCCATACCCGGTACCGGTCTCACCTAGCTAATGCAACACAAGCCAACACATACAGGGTACAACCACGCAACATGACACACCACATATAGTTCCGCAATAACATCTCTGATAGGAATAAAATGCCTAAGATCAAATATGTATCGGCCATAAGCTTCATATTCAATAGAAACTCTTTTCAGTCACCCATACCACTTGTGATCATACAATAACCACGAGAATCACATGGAAAAACATTCGATTAACCAAATCTCAGCCCATACCAATGAGCACACCCCACAAACTGAAACTCAAGGAGCATAGAACGAAAATGAATAAATATGAGAAACGAAACACATAAGAGAACTAACAAATAGTTAAACTAGCACAAAATTCTTCTAAAACACAATTCAATAAGACATCTAACAAGAAGGAATAAAAACATATAATGGTCTCACAAAATCTTATACTGGTGTCACTTTCACCGCGGTACACAGCCCGGTCTTAACATATCAAATCATGTGAAATAACGAGGGTCTCGCCCTCAACATTGGATCACAAGTACGGTACACATCAACCCATCTACAAACTCTTACTAGATCACTTCCATCTACGATTTACACATAGACTAGCCCCCACACCGGTGGAGCATAAGAATCAAAGCTCGTAGCCAAGAATGCTCGAAAATCACATCAGGCCTACCAGAATCAGACAACTGGAAAAAATACAACTAGCCCAATAACTCTCGACAATGGCTAGAATAGACGATAGACACAGCTATCACTCACTAAATCTCCCAACGGGATAACCACATAGACAAAGTGAAAATCATGAAGCACTCCCACAAATGAAATAACAAATAAGGAACTCATCCTAATAAGTAGAATTGTGACGAGCTATAGATAGTGCCTTTCTATAACAACTGAATTTGTACCTGGGTGACATTAGCTGGCGCACCGGCCTCAAGCCTACTATATGAAACACATCAACGAGCTGGGCCTCCCCTTCTTAGGCTCCCTCTCCCTATCTGAATACCCCGCTGCATCACATCAGTCCGAAGTCTCGAACAATCTCTCACCATGTGGCTAGTATCTCCACACTCAAAGCATCCTCTCTGCTGACGAGGCGGTGGGAACTGTGCGGTACGGGTCCTTCGAGACACATGAACACCTGAGTCACCATGCAAAGCCTAAAGCGCGAACTGAACTGGCTGACCCACAAAACCTCTACAATGACGTACCCTACCCCCATAATAAGGACCAGTATATCTCACTGACCTACGAGGCCTCCTCGCTTCCTCCAACTCTCCCTCATGATCTCGTCTAGTCTCTCTCTCGTGGCTCTGCCTGCCCTCTCTCTCTAGCATACATAGTCTCTATCCTCCTAGCAATGTTCACCACCTGTTGATATGGAATGTCCATTTCCAACTCACAGGCCATGCTGGACCTAATTCTAGGAATAAGCCCCTCGATGAACCGATGAACCTTCTCGCGAACAGTGGAAACCAAGGCAAAGGCATGTCTAGCCAAACTGGTTTAACGGACAGCATACTCCGAAACGATCATGGCACCCTAGCGCAAATGCTCAAACTCCGGGCGCCATGCATCCCCGAGGCTCTAAGGGACAAACTCTCTCAAAAACATATCTGAAAACTGAGTCCAAATTAATAAAGCTGCCTCGTCTGGACTGTCTAACTCATAGGTGTGCCACCAATCATAGGCGGCCCCTCGAAGCTGGAAAGTAGTGAAACAAACCCCGCTCGATCCCGAGATACCCATAGTACGGAGAATACGGTAACACTCATCAAGGAACCCCAATGCATCGTCTGATGCTACTCCGCTAAATACCGGAGGGCCATACTTCTTGAACCTCTCTAGTCTCACTTGCTCGTGCTCGGAAACCGCTACCATGCCCACGGGCTGAACTGGTGCCACAGGCGGTGCATGAATAATCTCGGGAACGTGCTCAACGTGCGCTCGCTGCTCAGGAGTGGGGGCGGCGAGAGTCTGTGCTCCTCCCCCGGCCTAGGGTGTGGCTGTAGCAAGGGGAAGTAATACAGCCTGAGCCAAAGCGGTGTAGATACTCATGAACTATGCCAAAGTCTTCTGAACAGCTAGGGTAGTAGTAACAGTAGGCGTGTCGGGTGCCTGGACTGTAGCTGGATCTGCTGGTGGTGTATCTACGGCAGCTCGTGCATGTGCCCTCACTACACCACGTGCGCATCCTTGAACTCTACCTTGACCCCGACCTCCGGCGGCTGCAGCAGGGGGCGCGGGTGCCTGGTCACCTCGGATAGTACGTGTCATCACCATCTGTGAGAGAGTAGAAGACAGGGGTTTAGGATTGTGGATGTCAAAATCTCGCACGACAGAGAAATCAAATAAAGTGAATTTATTTCTAACAGTTACATAGCCTCTCGCAGATAAGTACAGACGTCTCCGTACCGATCCACGAGATACTAATATACCGGCTTGTGATCTGTGACTCCTATGAACCTAAAGATCTGATACCAACTTGTCACGACCCTAGTTCACCCTCCATGAACATGTCATGATGGCACCTAGTCCATACGACTAGGTAAGCCTAACAACGCGGAAGATAACAAAAATTTGCGGAAGCAAGCAAAACAAACAAAATTAGAAAAATAAAATGGTGCTTAAGGTGCCGCTTGGCACGTAGCATAACAAAGTCAAAACTGACGACAATTCCCAAAACCTGAAAACTCACAAATCACAAGCTAAGAGGATACATAAGAGGCTCTAACTCAAGAATATCTATATAAGAAGAAATAATGAAACACTACACTTTTTACAGAAAATAAGAAAAGGGACTCCTCGGTCTGCGAACGTAGCAGATATACCTTGAAGTCTCTACCGGTATGCCTCCTTCCAAGGCTAACAGAGCTGAATGAAAGTACCTGTATCTGCACAACAAAAATGTGCAGAAGAGTAGTATGAGCACACCACGGCGGTGCCCAGTAAGTATCAAGACTAACCTTGATGGGGTAGTGAAGAGGAAACAGTCATGACACCTACCAACCAATAAACAATATAACAGAAAAGATAGAGATGCTATGTAAATATGTAAGGACTATCCGGATAAATAAGAACACAACAATTTGCAACAAGGATAACGGACAATAAGACAAATCAAGATACAATAAATGATAATACAAAAATGACAGTAGAAATCACAACCCAAGTCCTGAAACACAACATAACAAGACCAAACAAATCTCAAAGTCGCTATTCTGAAATGATCCTTACATGAAGCCTTTCCAACTTTTTCCTCAATCCTACCACAACTCTCTGATTAGCCACAACTCATGGAAATACCCAGAATAAGAAATCTAACACATGGCATCTCGTGCCCCATCAATAATACGATAATGCTTGAAACTATCTAGTCAACTAGAGTCACTTTCACATATACAATGGATAAACGACATCATATCTCTACCCTTAGTCAAATCAGAAGGGATTCATCTCAAATAGAAGGGTCCAGCTACGTGTATTGTGACGACCCGGCCCGTCGTCATGGGAATTACCACCCCGTTATATTGTAATTACATGTTTTATGCTTTTATATCAGTGTTAGAGTCTATCGGGTGAGTTAGGAGTGAATTGAATTGAAAATGAGGCATATAGCCTTTTTGAAGGGAACTTGAACATGGAAAGTCAACTTGGAGTTGACTATTTAGTTAGAGGGCTCGGAATTGGATTCTGATGATTCGGTTAGTTCTGGGAGGTTATTTGTGACTTAGGAGAGCAATCGGAATTGAATTTGGAGGCCCGGTGTAGAAATAGGCTTGAATTGGCTAAGGTTGAATTTTGGCGAAATCCGATCGGTAGGTGAGATTTCGATCCGGGGGTCGGAATGGAATTCAGAGAATTCCTGTAGCTTCGTTATGTGATTTTGGATATGTCCGCAAAATTTCAGGTCATTCGGACGTCGTTTGGTCGGGTTTTTGATCGAATGTTAGTTTTGGAAGTTTTGAAGAAACTTAGGCTTGAATCCGTGTGTAATGGGTGATTTTGATGTTTACGATGGTATTTTTATGTTACGAGCAAGTTTGAATGAGGTAATGTGATGTATTGGTGGCTTTGGTTGAGGTCTCGGGGGTTTCGGGATCATTTTTGATGCCTAACGGGCAAATTTTAATCATGAAGTTGCTGCAGAAAATTGTAGACATTGATTGCTCTATGAGATCGCATAGAGTCATTGCGATCGCATAGAAGAGCTTGGAGGGGTGATAAAAATGTGCTATGTGATCGCATAGCAAGGGGTGCGATCGCATAGGCTAATCATACTGTACATTGCGATAGCATAACCAGTGCTGCGATCGCAGAGAAGAAAAGATAAGGCCTGGAAGATTGTGCTATGCGATCGCGGAGGTACATTGCGATAGCATAGAAGGGGGAAATTGGCAAGAAAAATTTAACTCAATGCGATCGCGGAGGTGCATTGCGATCGCATAGAAGGAATGGTCTGGCAGTGAAATTAAAACCAGAACAGAACCAGTCGCGGGTTTCACACCCCAAAACACCATTTTTGAGCCATAGAGAGAAAAAATCACGGGAAAATGCTGGGAAATCATCGGGTATTCGTCGGAGGTAAGTTTCTTGTCACGACCCTAGTTCACCAATCGTGAATATGTCGTGATGGCACCCAGTCTCCACGACTAGGTAAGCCTAACACATTGCGGAATATACAAGTTTATGCACATTTAATAAGAATTAGCGGAAAATGAGATAAAAGGAATGTAATCCGTGCCACTTGGCATATACACCCGTCAAATACACTGTATAAAACACTACCAAGACCCGGAATCCCACGGGTAACACAGACTAAAAGAGAATACATAACTGTGGCTCTATGTGTAAAGAGTATCTAACAACGAAATGAAGGAAAATGTCAACTAATACTATCGGAATAGAAGGAAAGCCTCCGGATCCGCGGACGTAGAAGATCATATCTCGAGGTCTCCCAAAAGGCTGCAGAATCACCTAGTACGAGCCTGTCCTGATGTACCTGGATCTGCACAACAAAAGTGTGCAGAAGAGTAGCATGAGTACACCACGTCGGTACTCAGTAAGTGCCAAGCCTAACCTCGATGGAGTAGTGACGAGGAAGGTCAGGGCCCTACTGAGAGAAATCAATAATAAAATGACAATAATAATAATGAGTAGTTTAAATGACAATAATCTTTAAATAACAACAATAAAGTGATTACTGCAACAGTCTACAATTAAACCAACAACAAGTAGCAACTCAATTAACAAGTCCAGGACCTGTGGGAATTGAACCCACAATCCCATTGACAGTACCCATGGGTCTCCGTGAATCGAACCCGCAGTCCACATCTCAATAAATCTCAGGATCTCCGGGAATCGAACCCGCAGTCCATATCTCAATAACTCGGGATCTCCGGGAATCGAACCCGCAGTCCACAACAATATCACTCCGGGTCTCTGGGAATCGAACCCACAGCCCTGGGATCTCCGGGAATTGAACCCGCAGTCCACCAACATAACAATTAAAGAAAACGCACACGGAAAATATAATATGCTTAACTACAACTTCACCGAGGACTAGTGCCAACAATTATCAAGAAGTTCAAGTAGGACAATTAGGCAATTAGACAGATAAATCCTACCTAATCATGCTTCCCTAACGAATACCAGGTAAATGTCACAATTTAATAAATTAAGAACAAGAATGTCACGAATTGAACAATTCAAGTAAAGTGAGTTACAACAACCAACGCATGTACACGCCCGTCACCTCGCGTACAAGGCATTTAAACTATCACATAATATCCTAGGGGTAAAGGTTCCCCCACACGAGGTTAGACAAGCCACTTACCTCGATTCCGGTACAAAACCGCTAAGAGACAACCCTCTTGCCGCGAATATCCGACTCCGAGTGACCCGAATCTAGTCAAAACAATTACACAGTATAAATAACATCGCAAGTAACTAATTACAATGATAAAATTACAGCTACGGCGCGAAAGTGGGTGAAATGACCAAAATACCCCTGAATCCATCGGCTCAGAATTGAAATATTTTTACATTTTCAGAACCCTCGTACTCTCACGAGTCCATACATATAAAATTTACCAAAATCGGAGTTCGATTGGCCTTTCAAACCCCAAACTTTCGTTTTCAATTTCTAGGCTACAATCCTTCATAATTTCTACCCAAATTCATGAAGATTGATGTTAATTCTACCATAAAATGCTGTTTTTGAGTCAATAAACTTACCTCCGATGAATACCCGATGATTTCCCAGCGTTTTCCCGTGATTTTTCGCTCAAAATTGCCCAAAATCCGAGATTGGAACTCACAAAAATTGATGGCTAGTCTTTAATAAGCTCGTCCAGATTTTTTTCCCCCGATTTACTGTTCATGCGCGTGGTGAACAGTTACGCGCGGTTACTGTTCACGCGAGGGACTGTTCACTGTTCATAATTGTAACAGCTTTTTTAAGGAAAAATTGCAGCACAGCCATTTTTCACTAAAATGGTTCTAATTCCATCATACGAACTCAGAATTCGACGATTCTTTTTCCTATGGCTCCGTAATTTCGATACGGATCCATTGGTTCAAACAAAACTGAATTTGGATCTCATGTACTCAGTGCAACATCAATTTTTCTTGTTAAACAATTAATTCACATTTCGCGTCAAAAACCCATTCGCGACTTGATGAAATTAGACCAAACTTTCCATATCAGTCCTATAATTCATTATCTAAATTCTCGAAGTCTCGAAATCAAATTTGGATCTCTAGAACTAAAATTAGACCTTTGGATCATTACATTTATGCTCAAAACGGCAAAAATCTTCCACAAATGACCCGTTGGGCATCCGAAACACATCCAAGACCCCCGAGACCCCGACCAATAACACCAACCAGTCCCAAAACACATTATGGACTCGTTCGAGTCCTCAAATCACATCAAACAACGAAAAAATTATGAATTAACCTCCAATCCAAGCTTGATGAACTTTGAAGTTTCCAACTTCTATTTCCGATGCCGAAACCTATTAAATCAAGTCCGATTGACTTCAAATTTTACACACCAGTCCAAAATGACATAACAAAGCTACAGAAATTATCGGAATTCCATTCCGACACCCGGATCAAAATCTCACCTATCGTTCGGATTCGCCAAAATTTCAAACTTCGGCATTTCAAGCCTAATTGAGCTACGAACCTCCAAAATACTTTCCGAACGTGCTCCCAACCCCAAAATCACCTAACGAAGCTAATGGAACCATCGGATTTCCGTTCCAAGGTCGTCTTAACACTGTTCCGGCTACGGGCCATTTTCTAACTTTAAAGCTCTCATTTAGGGACTAAGTGTCCCAAAATACTCCAAATTTCAGAATCGACTCTCCCGGTAAACCACAATAGCAGAAATGAACTTAGGGGAACTGTTAAATTGGGGATTGGGGCATAATTTTCTAAAACGACCGGTCGGGTCGTTACATCTTCCCACCCTTAAAAGATTCGTTCGTCCTCGAACGAGCATAGAAAGCATACCTGGAGTAGTGAAAAGATGAGGGTACTGGCTGCGCATATCCTGCTCAGTCTCCCAAGTCGCCTCCTCGACCGGCTGGCCCCGCCACTGAACCTTTACCGAAGCGATGTTCTTTGACCTTAGCTTTCTGACCTGCCTATCTATAATGGCTACTGGCTTCTCAACATAAGACAGATCCTTGTCTAGCTGAATAGAAGTGAAATCCAACACATGCGATGGGTCACCATGGTATCTCCGGAGCATGGAGACATGAAATACGGGGTGAATTCCGGCTAGGCTGGGAGGCAAGGCCAACTCATAAGCAACCTCCCCAACACGCCTCAAAATCTCAAAAGGGCCAATAAATCTAGGACTCAGCTTTCCTTTCTTCCCAAACCTCATAACGCCCTTCATGGGCGAGACTCGAAGCAGAACCCGCTCACCAACCATAAAAGCCACATCGCGAACCTTCTTGTCCGCATAACTCTTCTCTCTAGACTGGGCTGCACGAAGTCTGTCCTGAATCACCTTGACCTTGTCCATAGCCTCCTGAACCATATCAGTACCTAGCAACCTGGCCTCGCCCGGCTCAAACCAACCCACGGGAGACCTGCACCTCCTACCATATAGGGCCTCATACGGTGCCATCTGAATACTAGACTGGTAGTTGTTGTTATAAGCAAACTCCGCCAGCGGCAAGAAGTGATCCCATGAACCTCCAAACTCAATCACGCACGCACGGAGCATATCCTCCAAAATCCGAATAGTGCGCTCGGACTGCCCATCAGTCTGGGGGTGAAATGCTGTGCTCAGCTCCACCCGAGTACCTAACTCCTGCTGTACAGCTCTCCAGAACCGTGAAGTGAACTGGGTGCCTCTATCTGAAATGATGGAAACTGGAATACCATGCAGCCGAACTATCTCCTTGATATAGATCTCCGCCAGTCGCTCCGATGAATAAGTAGTGCTCACCGGTATAAAATGGGCGGACTTGGTCAGCCGATCCACAATAACCCAAATGGAATCAAACTTCCTAACAGTCCGTGGAAGTCCAGATACAAAGTCCATGGTGATGCGCTCCCATTTCCACTCTGGAATCTCAATCCGCTGCATCAATCCACCTGGACGCTGATGCTCATACTTCACCTGCTGGCAGTTGAGGCATCTGGAAACATAATCAACTATATCCCTCTTCATCCGCCTCCACCAGTAATGCTGTTTCAAGTCCTGATACATCTTCGCGGCACCCGGATGGATGGAATACCGCGAGCTATGGGCCTCTGCTAGAATCAGCTCTCGAAGATCATCTACATTGGGCACACAGATACGCCCCCTGCATCCTCATAACTCCATCATCCCCAATGGTAACATCTCGAGCATCACCACGCCGAACTCTATCCCGAAGGACAAGCAAATGAGGGTCGTCGAACTGACGCTCCCTGATGTGGTCAAATAGAGAAGACCGAGAAACCACACAAGCCAGAACCCGGCTGGGCTCCGAAAGATCCAGTCTAACAAACTGCCTGGCTAAAGCATGAACATCCATCGCCATAGGCCTCTCCGAAGCTGGTAGATATGCCAAACCCCAAACTCTTCGCCCGACGACTCAAGGCATCGGCAACCACATTAGCCTTGCCCGGATGATAGAGAATAGTAATATCATAGTCCTTCGGTAGCTCCAACCATCTCCTCTGACGCATATTCAGGTCCTTCTGCTTAAGCAAGTGCTGCAAGCTCCGGTGATCAGTGTAGATCTCACAAGGAACCCCATATAAGTAATGACGCCAAATCTTCAAGGCGTGAACAATGGCGACTAGCTCCAGATCATGAACATGATATGTCTTCTCACGTACCTTCAGCTGTCTGGACGCGTAGGCAATCACCCTACCGTCCTGCATCAATACTGCACCGAGTCCAACTCGTGAGGCATCACAATATACAGTATAGGACCCCGAACCTGTAGGCAACATCAATATAGGGGTCGAAGTCAAAGCCGTCTTGAGCTTATGAAAGCTCGCCTCACACTCGTCTGTCCACTGGAAAGGGGCACCCTTTTGGGTCAATTTGGTCATAGGTGCTGCAATCGAAGAGAACCCCTCTACAAAACGACGGTAATAGCCCGCCAAACCAAGGAAACTGCGAATCTCAGTAGCGGAGGAGGGTCTGGGCCAACTCTGCACGGCCTCCACCTTCCTCGGATCTACTCGAATACCATCACTCGACACCACGTGGCCCAAAAATGCCACCGAACTCAACCAGAATTCACATTTAGAGAACTTGGCATAAAGCTGCTTCTCCCTCAGAATCTGAAGCACTATCCTCAAATGCCGCTCGTGCTCTTCCCGGCTCCGGGAATATACTAGAATATCATCAATGAAAACAATCACGAACGAGTCCAGATAAGGCCTGAACACACTGTGCATCAAATGCATAAAGGCTGCTGGGGCATTAGTTAGCCCAAATGACATCACGAGGAACTCATAGTGACCATACCGAGTCCTGAAGGCAGTCTTCGGGATATCTAGCTCCCGAATCTTCAGCTGGTGATACCCAGAGCGCAAATCAATCTTAGAAAACACATGTGCGCCCTGTAACTGGTCAAATAAATCATCAATACGGGGCAAAGGATACCGGTTCTTCACCGTAACCTTGTTCAGCTGACGATAGTCAATACACATACGCATAGAACCGTCCTTTTTCTTCACAAATAATACAGGAGCACCCCAAGGCGAAACACTGGGTCGAATAAAACCCTTGCCCAATAACTCCTGTAATTGATCCTTCAACTCCTTCAACTCGGGAGGAGCCATACGGTACGGTGGAATAGAAATGGGCTGAGTGCCCGGCAACAAGTCAATAGCAAAATCAATATCTCTGTCGGGCGGCATGCCCGGGAGATCAGCTGGAAATACATCAGCAAAGTCACGTACCACATGAACAGAATCAATAGAGGGAGTGTCAATACTGACGTCCCGCACATAGGCTAGATAAGCAGCACACCCCTTCTCAACCATACGCTGAGCTCTGAGAAAAGAAATAACACGGCTAGGGGTGTGATCTAGAGTACCACTCCACTCAATACGTGGAATGCCCGGCATAGCCAGCGTCACGGTCTTGGCGTGACAATCAAGAATAGCATAATGGGGCGACAACCAGTCCATGCCCAAAATAATATCAAAATCGACCATCCCGAGCAACAATAGATCCGCTCTGGTCTCAAAATCACAAATGGTAACCAAACACGACCGATATACACGGTCCACGACCAAAGAATCACCCACCGGAGTGGAAACATAAATGGGGGCACTCAAAGAATCCCGAGGCACACCCAGATGAGAAGCAAAGTAAGAAGACACATATGAAAAAGTGGAACCAGGGTCGAATAGAACCGATGCCTCCCCGTGACTAACCATAATAATACCTGTGATAACAGAGTCAGATGCAACAGCCGCAGCGCGATCAGGAATAGCATAGAATCTGGCATGTCCCCCCTCTCGAGGGCGGCCTCTGGAACTCTGACCCCCGCCCCTGGCTGGCTGGGCAGGTGGAGTGGCAGCTGGAGCTGGAATGATAGCCTGCCGGCCCTGAGAACTACGCTGAGGCTGCGAAGACTGATGAGGGGCTCCCCTCCTACGCCTGGGTCACTCCCTAACCAGATGGGGAGTATCCCCGCACTCAAAGCAAGCTCTAGGAGGACGCGGTGGCTGAGACCGACCGGCCTCACCCCTACTAGTCTGACCCCTGGAAGTACCCCGCGCAGGAGGTGCACTAGAAACTGGGGGAGCATAATAAGGCTCCTGAGGTGCTGGAAGAGCTGGAGTACTACCGGCTGCTTGCAATGCTGAATGAATGAACTGGTCGGTCGGAATAACCCCTACCAAAACGACCGGCTGCTGAAGTGCGGGCACCAGAGAAATGGCCCGACTCACGAGACCTCTTGGACTCTCTCTCTCCCCGCTCTCTAGGGAGCATACTCTCGATCCTCCTGGCAATGCTGACTGCCTGCTGATAAGATATATCTGTCTCCAACTCTCTGGCCATGCTGGATTGGATCGGCGGAATAAGGCCCTCAATAAATCTCCGCACCCTCTCCCGGACCGTGGCTACCAAGGCCGGTGCATGCCTGGCTAGACGGGTGAAACTGATAGCATACTCTGATACTGACATGGAGCCCTGTCGCAACCGCTTAAACTCCGAGCGCCAAGAATCCCTAAGGCTGTGAGGAACAAACTCTCTCAAAAACAGATCTGAAAACTGCGTCCAAGTCAATGAAGCAGACTCCTCTGGGCTATCCAACTCATACGTGCGCCACCAATCATAAGCGGCCCCACAAAAGCTGAAAAGCAGTGAAGGAAACCCCACTGGTCTCCACTATCCCCATGGTACAAAGAATACGATGACACTCCTCCAAAAAACCGAATGCATCATTGTAGCCAAACCACTGAACACTAGAGGATCATATTTCTTGAACCTCTCCAATCTACGCCGCTCGTCCTCGGAGGCAGCTGGCCAACCTCCGGGTTGTGCTGGGGCGGCAGGAGGCATAACAAAAATCTCTGGAACCTGTCCCACTGGCACTCGCTGCTCAGGTGTAGCGGCTGCAGGAGTCTGGGCCCCTCCCCCGGCCTGAGATGTAGATGGAGTGAGAGGGAGCAACCCTGCCTGAGCTAAAGTGGTATACATACTCATGAACTGAGCCAGGGTCTCCTGTAGTGCTGGAGTAGTAGCAGCTGTAGTCGGTGTACCAGGTGCCTGCGCTCCAACCTAGTCTACCTGTGGCACCTCAGCGGCAGCGCGCGAGGGTGTTGTGGCTGCACCTCGGGCGCGTCCTCGTCCTCTACCTCGGCCCCGGCCTCTAACGGCGGCAACAGGGGGCGCGGGTACCTGATCGTCGCGAGTAGCTCGTGTCCTCACCATCCGTGAGAGAATAGAAAGCAATAGTTTAGATTTTTGATGCCAAAAATGTCGCACGACAAGGAATCCAAAAGAAATGAAGAGTTTCCTAAACAGTTACATAGCCCCTCGTAGATAAATACGGACGTCTCCATATCGATCAGCGAGACTCTAAATAACCGGTCTGTGTCCCGTGACTCCTATAAACCTAGAGCTCTGATACCAACTTGTCACGACCCTAGTTCACCAATCGTGAATATGTCGTGATGGCACCCAGTCTCCACGACTAGGTAAGCCTAACACGTTGCGGAATATACAAGTTTATGCACATTTAATAAGAATTAGCGGAAAATGAGATAAAAGGAATGTAATCCGTGCCACTTGGCACATACACCCGTCAAATACACTGTACAAAACACTACCAAGACCCGGAATCCCACGGGTAACACAGACTAAAAGAGAATATACAACTGTGGCTCTATGTGTAAAGAGTATCTAACAACGAAATGAAGGAAAAATGTCAACTAGTACTATTAGAATAGAAGGAAAGCCTCCGGATCCGCGGACGTAGCATATCATACCTCGAGGTCTCCCAGAAAGCTGCGGAATCACCTAGCACGAGCCTGCTCTGATGTACCTGGATCTGCACAACAAAAGTGTGCAGAAGAGTAGCATGAGTACACCACGGCGGTACTCAGTAAGTGCCAAGCCTAACCTCGATGGAGTAGTGACGAGGAAGGTCAGGGCCCTACTGAGAGAAATCAATAATAAAATGACAATAATAATATTGAGCAGTTTAAATGACAATAATCTTTAAATAACAACAATAAAGTGATTACCGCAACAGTCTACAATTAAACCAACAACAAGTAGCAACTCAATTAACAAGTCCAGGACCTGTGGGAATTGAACCCACAGTCCCAGTGACAGTACCCATGGGTCTCCGGGAATCGAACCCGCAGTCCACATCTCAATAAATCTCAGGATCTCCGGGAATCGAACCCGCAGTCCATATCTCAATAACTCGGGATCTCCGGGAATCGAACCCGCAGTCCACAACAATATCACTCCGGGTCTCTGGGAATCGAACCCACAGCCCTGGGATCTCCGGGAATTGAACCCGCAGTCCACCAACATAACAATTAAAGAAAACGCACACGGAAAATATAATATGCTTAACTACAACTTCACCGAGGACTAGTGCCAACAATTATCAAGAAGTTCAAGTAGGACAATTAGGCAATTAGACAGATAAATCCTACCTAATCATGCTTCCCTAACGAATACCAGGTAAATGTCACAATTTAATAAATTAAGAACAAGAATGTCACGAATTGAACAATTCAAGTAAAGTGAGTTACAACAACCAACGCATGTACACGCCCGTCACCTCGCGTACAAGGCATTTAAACTATCACATAATATCCTAGGGGTAAAGGTTCCCCCACACGAGGTTAGACAAGCCACTTACCTCGATTCCGGTACAAAACCGCTAAGAGACAACCCTCTTGCCGCGAATATCCGACTCCGAGTGACCCGAATCTAGTCAAAACAATTACACAGTATAAATAACATCGCAAGTAACTAATTACAATGATAAAATTACAGCTACGGCGCGAAAGTGGGTGAAATGACCAAAATACCCCTGAATCCATCGGCTCAGAATTGAAATATTTTTACATTTTCAGAACCCTCGTACTCTCACGAGTCCATACATATAAAATTTACCAAAATCGGAGTTCGATTGGCCTTTCAAACCCCAAACTTTCGTTTTCAATTTCTAGGCTACAATCCTTCATAATTTCTACCCAAATTCATGAAGATTGATGTTAATTCTACCATAAAATGCTGTTTTTGAGTCAATAAACTTACCTCCGATGAATACCCGATGATTTCCCAGCGTTTTCCCGTGATTTTTCGCTCAAAATTGCCCAAAATCCGAGATTGGAACTCACAAAAATTGATGGCTAGTCTTTAATAAGCTGTCCAGATTTTTTTCCCCCGATTTACTGTTCATGCGCGTGGTGAACAGTTACGCGCGGTTACTGTTCACGCGAGGGACTGTTCACTGTTCATAATTGTAACAGCTTTTTTAAGGAAAAATTGCAGCACAGCCATTTTTCACTAAAATGGTTCTAATTCCATCATACGAACTCAGAATTCGACGATTCTTTTTCCTATGGCTCCGTAATTTCGATACGGATCCAGTGGTTCAAACAAAACTGAATTTGGATCTCATTTACTCAGTGCAACATCATTTTTTCTTGTTAAACAATTAATTCACATTTCGCGTCAAAAACCCAATCGCGACTTGATGAAATTAGACCAAACTTTCCATATCAGTCCTATAATTCATTATCTAAATTCTCGAAGTCTCGAAATCAAATTTGGATCTCTAGAACTAAAATTAGACCTTTGGATCATTACAATTATGCTCAAAACGGCAAAAATCTTCCACAAATGACCCGTTGGGCATCCGAAACACATCCGAGACCCCCGAGACCCCGACCAATAATACCAACCAGTCCCAAAACACATTATGGACTCGTTCGAGTCCTCAAATCACATCAAACAACGCAAAAATTATGAATTAACCTCCAATCCAAGCTTGATGAACTTTGAAGTTTCCAACTTCTATTTCCGATGCCAAAACCTATTAAATCAAGTTCGATTGACTTCAAATTTTGCACACAAGTCCAAAATGACATAACAAAGCTACAGAAATTGTCGGAATTCCATTCCGACACCCGGATCAAAATCTCACCTATCGTTCGGATTCGCCAAAATTTCAAACTTCGGCATTTCAAGCCTAATTGAGCTACGAACCTCCAAAATACTTTCCGAACGTGCTCCCAACCCCAAAATCACCTAACGAAGCTAATGGAACCATCGGATTTCCGTTCCGAGGTCGTCTTAACACTGTTCCGGCTATGGGCCATTTTCTAACTTTAAAGCTCTCATTTAGGGACTAAGTGTCCCAAAATACTCCAAATTTCAGAATCGACTCTCCCGGCAAACCACAATAGCAGAAATGAACTTAGGGGAACTGTTAAATTGGGGATTGGGGCATAATTTTCTAAAACGACCGGTCGGGTCGTTACATTTCTTGACTCAAAAACATCATTTTGTGGTAGAATTAACATCAATCTTCATGAATTTGGGTAGAAATTGTGAATGATTGTGGCCTAGATATTGAAAACGAAAATTTGGGTTTTGAAAGGCCAATCGAACTCCGATTTTGGTAAATTTTATATGTATGGACTCGTGGCGAGACGAGGATTCTGGAAATATGAGTTTCGAAATTTTTCGAGATGTGGGCCCGAGGCTCAAGTTTTGCCAATTTCGTGATTTCTGATATTTTTCGAGTTCTTTCGATTGGGTGATGTTCCATTAGCCTATTTTGATATATTTGTGCTGATTTGTGCTAGTTTTGACGTGCATGGATGCCGGTTCGAGGAGCTAAGGCGTCGCGGGCACGATATTTCGTCGGTTCGAGGTGGGTAATACTTGTAAATGATGTCCTGAGGGTTAGTAAACCCCGGACTTGCACATCTTAGTGTTGTGTCGAGGTGACTTGCACGCCGGATAACGGGCGTGGGGTAGAGCACCATTGGGTATTGTGACTTGGTCCGTCCCGCGTAATAAATAATAACACCTAATTGTCGAAATGAATTGGACTAATTATCATGTTTGGGCTTCGTGCCGATTATTTGAATCCTTCAGGGATTGGTATCATTGTCTTGAGAATACTGTGCACATTTTTATCTAAATTTAAGGTTTTAAATGGTATTTTGCTATTCAGCATTCTTATAAGGTTATGAAAAACTTGAACAAGGTCTTAATGACATTTTTTTAGCTGTGAGCTAATATGATATTATTGCCCAAAAGGGTTTTCTTGATTATTTGTTATACTGATTGGGGCCGAGGGCCATATGTTAGGGCATGACAATTTATGTGAGCATATGCATACACATGCATGGATCGGACTACACGCTGCAGTGGTATACGGATCGGGCTGCGCGCCGCAGCAGGTGTGATATTAATATTGTGATTGGGCTGTAGGAGCCCCTCCGGAGTCTGAACCCCCACGGTGAGCACGGGTACCCAAATTGGATCGGGCTACGCGCCGTAGCGGTCATATGCATTGCATGGCATACATACATTAGTTTACGTGTACTACGTGGCATAACATTCAGCACTCATACATTACTGGCACACATACATTAGTTGCCTTATTGACCAGATCTCCTGGGGTAAATTGATAAGGAGTGCTGAGCCCGAGGGGCTGATTTGAGTGCGGACTTGCACTGCTTGAGATTGTATCCAGGTATTGGTATATTATCATGAAAGAAAGTAGCTAAAAATTGAGATTTCTAAATAATCTACTCACATATGCTGGAAAGGAATAAAGATAGTTTTGTATTGTGTAGCATGAGATAGTGCCTTGCAAGGCTTTCTTCCCTTCAGCATTATTTACTTTTATTAGTGCTGAGTTGGAAGTACTCACACCCGACTCCCTGTACCTTGTGTGCAGATCTAGGTACATCACAGCACGGCTGATTCTATTGCGGCTCGGGAGTGCTTTTGGATAGTCGAGGTAGCTGCCAGCGTTCGCAGGACCTGATTCTCCAGTTTGTCTATATTTTTGTTCTGACCATCCCACACTTGTGTACAGTTATATTCGCTATTTACACTTTCTCTATAGAGGCTCATGACTCTTGACCCTTCGGTCTATGGGAGTTGGTATGCGTTGGAACTTGGTTCCCCTGTTTAGATATATCCATCACTGTTATTTTACAATTGTTATGCTTATATGGGATAAGGCGAGCTCATAGCTCTATGATTGTTGTTGATTGGTCGGGCTGGCCTAGCAGTGTGCTGGGCGCCATCACGACCGTATTTGCGATCGTGACAAGTTGGTATCAGAGCCTAGGTTTACTAGGCCTCATGATTCTTGAGCCGGTTAGTAGATTCTTGTGGATCGGTACGGGGACGCCCTGTACTTATCCTCGGGAGGCTGCGAACCTTTAGGAAACACTTCACATTTCTTGGAATTCTTATCGTGCGCACTTGATTCAGCTTGAGATATAATTTTTGAAATTCCTTCCACACGTCCGTGTACGCATCGAGCGCTCAGTAATGTAATTGCCTTATGGCTTGTGATTTCCTCGAACGAGGGGCGAGATATAATCTCTGTGAGTTCATATTGGGCCAGTCAGGATGACTTGAGGCTGGACCTTGTTTATGACTTGAGCATCGAGGTGCTGATTTTGTGAGTGGTGGCAATAGATAATGTATTGAGGGTTTGAAACCCCGTATTTGCACTATACAGTGTTGTACTGAGATGGAACACGCGTCATGTGATGAGTGTGGTGGTATTGTGACTGGGGATTTGGGCTTGATCCTTCCCGATTGATAGATTACTGTGTATAATGACTGAGACTGGCTTATATCTATGTATTTGGGCTAGTAGCCATGTTTGGGGCCTTGTGCCGATCTGTAGAGTATTAGGGAGGCTTACTAATGGATGGGCTGTTAATTGTTCGACTCGTGTCTAATCTGTTGTGTAGCCCCGAGCTATGGGCGTGGTGAATAATTATCATATCTCGTAATTGGAAGGTAAAGCGCCTTATGTGTAGTGGAACGAGTTTAAACTCAGGAAGACTAAAGTGACTTTGCTATGTGTATCCTGGTGGAAGGTATCGTGATGAAATGCTAAATTGACAAGAAGTAGGAGGGTTGATCCTCATGTGTAATTGAAAGGTATTTGATATGTGTTATGATTCGAGCAGATACAGCGCAGGTTCAAGTATAAATTGTGATAATATGATTCGTGTAGTATTGAGATTTAATGTTGTTGAAATACACTGTGATATCTTGTTAAGTTGTGGATGTATTGTTTGAATGGTTTGGTGATTCTCTGGCAGGTGGATAGGCCAATTTACAAAGGAAGCTCTGCCGAAATTTTTGGAAAATTTGGGACTTAGAAAAGATTTTTGTCACCTAAAGAGTGGGCGTAACTGTTATGTGTGAATGAATGCAAGAATTGCAAAAGAATTAATATTTCTGATGATTCGAACCTCCGCCGAAGCTTGTAAATGACTTGAGTTTAATCTAACTAGAACTTTGTTGCTATGAGTGGCTAAACGTGCTTTGATGATTCGGTTAGTTCCGGGAGGTGATTTGTAAATTAGGGGAGCAATCGGAATTGAATTTGGAGACCCGGTGTAGAAATAGGCTTGAATTGGCTAAGGTTGAATTTTGGCGAAATCCGAACGGTAGGTGAGATTTTGATCCGGGGGTCGGAATGGAATTCCGACAATTCCTGTAGCTTCGTTATGTGATTTTGGATATGTCCACAAAATTTCAGGTCATTCGGACGTTGTTTAGTTGGGTTTTTGATTGAATGTTAGTTTCAGAAGTTTTGAAGAAACTTAGGCTTGAATCCGTGTGTAATGGGTGATTTTGATGTTTACGATGGTGTTTTTATGTTATGAGCAAGTTTGAATGAGGTAATGTGATGTATTGGTGTCTTTGGTTGAGGTCCCGGGGGTCTCGGGATCATTTTGGATGCCTAACGGGCAAATTTTGATCATGAAGTTGCTGCAGAAAAATTGCTGACAGTGATTGCTCTATGCGATCGCATAGAGTCATTGCGATCGCATAGAAGAGCTTGGAGGGGGTGAGAAAAATGTGTTATGCGATCGCATAGCAAGGGGTGCGATCACATAGGCTAATTAGACTGTACATTGCGATCGCATAACCAGTGCTGCGATCGCAGAGAAGAAAAGATAAGGCCTGGAAGATTGTGCTATGCGATCGCGGAGGTACATTGCGATCGCATAGAAGGGGGAAATTGGCAGGAAAAATTTAGCTCAATGCGATCGCGGAGGTGCATTGCGATCGCATAGAAGGAATGGTCTGGCAGTGAAATTAAAACCAGAACAGAACCAGTCGCGGGTTTCACACCCCAAAACACCATTTTTGAGCTCTAGAGAGATGAAATCACGGGAAAACGCTGGGAAATCATCGGGTATTCATCGGAGGTAGGTTTCTTGACTCAAAAACATCATTTTATGGTAGAATTAACATCAGTCTTCATGAATTTGGGTAGAAATTGTGAAGGATTGTGGCCTAGATATTGAAAACGAAAATTTGGGTTTTGAAAGGCCAATCGAACTCCGATTTTATTAAATTTTATATGTATGGACTCGTGGCGAGATGAGGATTCTGGAAATATGAGTTTCGAAATTTTTCGAGATGTGGGCCCGGGGCTCAGGTTTTGCCAATTTCCTGATTTCTGATATTTTTCGAGTTCTTTCGATTGGGTGATGTTCCATTAGCCTATTTTGATATATTTGTGCTGATTTGTGCAAGTTTTGACGTGCGTGGATGCCGGTTCGAGGAGCTAAGGCGTCGCGGGCATGATATTTCGTCGGTTCGAGGTGGGTAATACTTGTAAATGATGTCCTGAGGGTTAGTAAACCCCGGACTTGCACATCTTAGTGTTGTGTCGAGGTGACTTGCACGCCGGATAACGGGCGTGGGGTAGAGCACCATTGGGGATTGTGACTTGATCTGTCCCGCGTAATAAATAATAACACCTAATTGTCGAAATGAATTGGACTAATTATCATGTTTGGGCTTCGTGCCGATTATTTGAATCCTCCAGGGATTGGTATCATTGTCTTGAGAACACTGTGCATATTTTTATCTAAATTTAAGGTTTTAAATGGTATTTTGCTATTCAGCATTCTTATAAGGTTATGAAAAAGTTGAACAAGGTCTTAATGACATTTTTTTAGCTGTGAGCTAATATGATATTGTTGCCCAAAGGGGTTTTCTTGATTATTTGTTAGACTGATTGGGGCCGAGGGCCATATGTTAGGGCATGACAATTTATGTGAGCATATGCATACACATGCATGGATCGGACTGCACGCCGCAGTGGTATACGGATCGGGCTGCGCGCCGCAGCAGGTGTGATATTAATATTGTGCTTGGGCTGTAGGAGCCCCTCCGGAGTCTGAACCCCCACAGTGAGCACGGGTACCCAAATTGGATCGGGCTACGTGCCGTAGCGGTCATATGCATTGCATGGCATACATACATTGGTTTACGTGTACTACGTGGCATAACATTCAACACTCATACATTACTGGCACACATGCATTAGTTGCCTTATTGACCAGATCTCCTGGTGTAAATTGATAAGGAGTGCTGAGCCCGAGGGGCTGATTTGAGTGCAGACTTGCACTGCTTGAGATTGTATCCAGGTATTGGTATATTATCATGAAAGAAAGTAGCTAAAAATTGAGATTTCTAAATAATTAACTCACATATACTGGGAAGGGATAAAAAGATAGTTCTGTATTGTGTAGCATGAGATAGTGCCTATCGTGGTTTTCTTCCCTTCGGCATTATTTACTTTTATTACTGCTGAGTTGGAAGTACTCACACCCGACTCCCTGCACCTTGTGTGCAGATTCAGGTACATCACAGCAGGGTTGATTCTATTGCGGCTCGGGAGTGCTTTTGGACAGTCGAGGTAGCTGCCAGCGTTCGCAGGACCTGATTCTCCAGTTTGTCTATATTTTTGTTCTGACCATCCCACACTTGTGTATAGTTATATTCACTATTTACACTTTGTATACTATGTAGAGGCTCATGACTCTTGACCCTTCGTTCTATGGGAGTTGGTATGCGTTGGAACTTGGTTCCCCTGTTTCGATATATCCATCACTGTTATTTTACAATTGTTATGCTTAAATGGGATAAGGCGAGCTCATAGCTCTATGATTGTTGCTGATTGGTCGGGCTGGCCTAGCAGTGTGCTGGGCGCCATCACGACCAGATTTGGGGTCGTGACATGTATGCTTGTGCAAGTGTATCTAACAGGAATCCTGCCAACTAGTAAGTATAAGAAGTGGGAACAATTAGCACCCGGCTCATTCACCCCGGATAGAAACAATAAAACTATCAGTCATATCATATTGAGTTTATAGGGAACTTCCGGGAATCGAACCCGTAGCCCGGCATACCAATAACAGAGGATCTCCCGGAAGTTGAACCCATAGTCCTTCATAATAACAACAGAGGAACTCCCAGGAATTGAACCCGTAGTCCTTCGTAATAACAATAGAGGTACTCCCGGGAATTGAACCCTTAGTCCTTCATAATCAGCCCCTGACATAGCCCTCCTTATTTTTCCACGTGTGCAATCAATAACAACATAGCAACACCGCCTTATTTCGCCACACGTGCATCACAATATTCCTACCTTATTTCACCACATGCGCAACCCACATATAAATATATAACATATCCCGCCTTATTACGCCGCATGTGCAAGGACATCAATAGGAACAACAACACGACAAAGACCACGTGTTAATCCCCAACAACAACCGCACGACAGAGACCTCGTGCATCATGGTACCAACAGCCACACAGTAACAATAGCATCCCAGCAAGGAAAATCTATAGCAGAAATAATACCGTCCCGACAAGGGATTCACAATAACTAATAAAGTCGCGGAACACCAAGGAAAAACACAATAACCTCAATGACAATCGAGGCGTAACAAACACATAACAACTACACTAATACCTCAACAGTTGGACATATAATATAATTGCACAAGGTTACAGGTAAACTTACAATCAACGTGTATTCAACAGTAAGGAAGTTAACATGAATCAAATAATTACCATTTAAGAAATATCAATTAATTATGAGATATCTATCTTTCTTCCAATTATAACCGATTATTTATATGAGATATAACATTTATAAATTTCCAATTAAAGGCGAGTAGTTAGGGTGGGAATTATGAATATAGAAGGGTACTTGTCTTAAGTTTAAACACGTAAAAGCCCACTTAACAACATAAATAAATCAAGAAGAACAACAAATATCAATCAAGACATGTAGAGGTGAAACTAATAACATGGGACTAAATCGTATCAATATTATCTTCCTACTCGGTGAATTTCACAAGTCTAAATACCTAAAGGGGACAATTTGCCACAATTAAATCAGAGCACGCACTCGTCACCTCGCATACACGGACTACAATCAACAGAGAAGACTCAAATCCTAAGGGGAGGTCCCCCACACAAGGTTAGGCAAGATACTTACCTCAATTCGGCCAATTCAATACTCAATTTAGCTTTTTCTTTACCAATTCATCAATGCTTGGCTCAATCTAGCCAAAAATAACTTGAATACATCAAACAATGCAAGAGAAAACAATTTCAATTAACAAAACTACGATTCTTACACAATTTGAAAAAAGTCAACAAAAGTCAACTCCTTGGGCCCACACCTCGGAACCCAAAAAAATTACAAGAACTGAACACCCATCTCGCTACGAGTTCACCCATACAAAAATTATCTAATTCCGATACCATTTGGTCATTCAAATCATCATTTTGCATTTTAGAAATATTTCACAATTTTCCCCAAATTTTACTTTAGATTCTCATGAATTTGATGTTAAATCTAAGATATAATCACAAAATATAGTTGGAAAAGGATTAGAGACACTTACCCAATGATTTGCAGAAGTTTGGGTCTTTGGAAAATCGCCTATGGAGGTTTAGGGTTTGAGAAAATTGAAAAATGGGTGAAAATCCCGTCAAAAACCTCACTTAACAGGCCTCAGATGTCGCATTTGCGAACCAGGGTTCGCAATTGCGAACCCTTAGATATGTGAACAAAATAAGGCTGGCAGAGGTCGCATTTGCTACAAAAAGTTCGCATTTGCGAACAGGGCATCGCAAATGCGATGAAAAGTTCGCATTTGCGAACATAGCAGAAACCAGCAATTTTTCCTGACACGAAAATGAGCATAACTTCCTCATACGATGTCCAAATTCGATGATTCTTTTTCCTATGGCTCCAAAATTTGTATACGAATCTACTGGTTCAAACAAACTAAATTTGGATATAATTATCTTAATATGATATCATTTTTTCTTGAAGAAACGACGACAAAATATCCAAAACAAGCGCAACATAGCCTAAACCTATCCGAAACTCACCCGAGACTCCCGGGACCACGTCTAATCACACACACAAGTCATATAACCTAATACGGACTCGCTCAAAGCTTCAAATCATATAACACAATATCGAGATGACGAATTGAATCAAAATCAAGCTTATGAACTTCCAAATCTTCAAATAATGAACCTCATGCCGAAACCTTATCATTTCAACTCGGAATGACGCCAAATTTTGTAGACAAGTCCAAAATGACATAACGGAGCTACAGAAACTTCCAGAATTAAATTCCAACCCTCGGAATCAAAATCTCACTATCGGACCAGAAACTTCAAAAATTCAAACTTCGGCATTTCAAGCCTAAATAAGCTACGAACCCCTAAAATTCATTCCAAACACGCTCCCAACCCCGAAATCACCTAACAGAGCTAACGGAACCATCAGATTTTCATTCCAAGGTTGTTTTCACACTGTTCCAAATACAAACCATCTTTCAACTCTTAAGCTCCCATCTAAGGACTAAGTGTCCCAAAACACTCTGAATCGTAACACCGAACATCCCGGCAAACCAAACTAGCAGAAATGAACTTATGAGAAGCAGTTAACGGGGGATCGGGGCGTAAATTCTAAAAACGACCGGTTGGGTCGTTACAGATTAACTAAATATTTCTATGTTAAAAACTAAATAAACACATGATTAAAGCACAACGATAAAGAAATAATCAAGAACATGATAAACAACAAGTAATAAACAAAATCAAATATATATTAACTAAATTCGAAAATATATATATATACATATATATATACACACACACTTGTATATGCATATATATTAAAAAATCTGCCGAAACATATATATACATAAATATACTGTCCGGAACATATGTATACATATAATATACTCATATATACATGTATATACATAATATATACAATATATATACATATGTATATCTAGGGTTTCATCTATATATATATATATATATATATATATATATATGTATATGTATATACATAAAGAAATAAAAGAAGAAAGAAAGAAAAATAAAATTAAAAAAAATGAAACGGGGAGGGGGGGCTGGTTTTTGACGATGGGAGGCAGTAGCTATGGAGATGCTATGCTGCTATATTTTCCGGCGACATTAGCAGCTTGTTGTGGATGGGGTTTGGACGACGGAAGGTAGAGGGAGGTGTTCATTTGGTTGTTCATGGTGTGGAGGCGGGTGTGGTCAACGGAACGACGTGAGGGAGAAGAAAGGAACGACCATGGTGGTTGTTGGCTGCCAGGTGAGGCTGACGGGCAGTCGTGGACGCCGGCATGGTCGTGTGAGGGAGGAGGAAGAAGGAGAAGAGAAGAAGAGAGAATTTTTTAGGTGGAGGCTTGTGTGTTTTGTTTGGTGTTTTAGGTTTAGGGTTATGTGTCCTTAATAGTAAGAATAGGAAATGGGTTATGGGATTGGTTATGGGTCATGGGTTTGGGTTATGGGTGATGGAATTTTGGGTTGGATAGAATAGGTTTAGGCCTTGGTTTAAAATTTAAGAAGAGGCCCAATTCCGAATTTGTCTTCTCTATATAAATAAAAATTATTATTATGAAATAATAAAAAAAATGTTAAAACTAAACATAAAATCCAAAACTATCTTAAAAATACTAATCAACTCATAATAATAATTATTACACAAAATTAAACGTTAATTAAAATAAAGTCGCACTAATTGGATACTAAATACTAAAAATACAATAAATACATATTTTTGTGATTATATATTTTTTTTAAAAAATAAATTTAATTATTCCTAATTATAAACTTGATTTTTACATACAATTGCAATATACTTTTATATTTTTATTTATTTAAACAAACAGATATGCATAGATAAATGCAAATAATTCAAGAAAAATAACACAAAAATCACAACAATTGCAAGCAAACTAAACTTGTTTTATTTTAAATTTTTGGGAGTATTTCTCTTATAGGGCAAAAATTACGTGCTCACAGCTGCCCCTCTTTGTGTGTAAATATGAAGAGTTTTTCGTGCAAAGACAAGTGAGCGGATACGAGCGCTTTTTGCCCATTTGAGCACTCCGTGAGAAGTATGTTTTTTCAAAAAAAAATTTGACCGAACCATTGCTTCAAAAGGTCTCCTACATATCCTTGGCTAAAAGGGAATCAGGCCAATGTATTTCAGAAGTTTTGGTTGCTGGGATTACCATGAAACTGTGATTTTGTTGTCACTGTTGTTGCATGCTGTTACTACTGCTTATCGGTCTCCTTGTTACACCATGCTAAAACAAAATAAGAAGCTAGACTAAATTATGGTCTATGAACTGTAAACTCTTATCTATATCTTCAATTTTGTTCTTGCTGCCTTCCTTTCTTGTCAGCTTATATTTCTTCTGGTGCTTCTTTCTTCCAAAAACTGATGAGGATGGCATGGGTATTTTGGCTTCTCGGAATACAAATTTCATCACTTTGTTCTGTCTGCTGGGGACTGCTTCCTTGATTTAAAGCTTGTTATGCATGGGGTTCTTATTGTAACCCTCGGTATTTTATTGAATGTTGCTTCGACCTTGAAATATAGTCCTCTGTTTTGCAGGAGGGCTCCTGACTTGCCTTTAAAAAGATGACACAACATCCATTCTAACAGGCGGGATCCTGACTTCTTCAACTTAAAAATAACAACCTTCGTTCTAACAAGCGGGCTTCTGACTTCTTCAACTTAAAAATAATAACCTCCATTCTAACAAGAGGGCTCCTGACTTCTTCAATTTAAAATAAAAACCTCCGTTCTAACAGGCGGGCTCCTGATTTCTTCAACTTAAAAATAACAACCTCCGTTCTAACATGCGGGCTCCTGACTTCTTCAACTTAAAAATAACAACCTCCGTTCTAACAGGTGGGCTCCTGATTTCTTCAACTTAAAAATAGCAACCTCCATTCTAACAGGCGGGCTCCTGACTTCTTCAATTTAAAATAACAACCACCATTCTAACAGGCGGGCTCCTGACTTCTTCAACTTAAAAATAACAACCTCCATTCTAACATGCGGGCTCCTGACTTCTTCAATTTAAAATAACAACCTCCGTTCTAACAGGCGGGCTCCTGATTTCTTCAACATAAAAATAACAACCTTCATTCTAATAGGCGGGCTCCTGACTTCTTCAATTTAAAATAACAACCTCCGTTCTAACTAGAGGGCTCGTGACTTCTTCAATTTAAAATGAAAATCTCCGTTCTAACAGGCAGGCTCCTGACTTCTTCAATTTAAAACAACAACCTCCGTTCTAACAGGAGGGCTCCTGATTTTTTCAACTTAAAACTAACTAACTCCGTTCTAACAGGCGGGCTCCTGATTTCTTCAACTTAAAAATAACAACCTCCATTCAAATAGGCGGGCTCCTAACTTCTTCAATTTAAAATAACAAACTCCGTTCTAACAGGCGGGCTCCTGAATTCTTCAATTTAAAATATCAACCTCCATTCTAACAGGCGGGCTCCTGATTTCTTCAACTTAAAAATAACAACCTCCGTTCTAACAGGCGGGCTCCTCACTTTATCAACTTAAAAATATCTTGAATTGAGTTCCTTGTTTTATTTGAGAAAATTTTTTGATAATGGCGAAAATTTTTTGCACCCGTTTTGATAATATTCCTTGTGGTATGTCTTTCTTCTATCATCAACATTCTCTTTTACATGCTTCAAATCAAAGAAAATTTGTTAGTTTAAAATGCGGTGAGTGACATTGCCACTTCTGCTGGGAATGGTTTTTCCCTTTCCCTGTTCTAAATTCTCGAGGGATAATGTTATTCGATGGGAATGATATTTCTGCTGGGGGATGGTTTTTCCTTTTAACCCTTCCCATTTCTGTGTTTCAAAACTCGCTGGTGAAACTCAAAATAACTTTCTTCAAAAGGTTTCATTTTCCCTCAATACTGCTGGAGATAGAAATGTTATCAACTGGGGATAGCGTTGTTGAGGATAAAACTGTAGGGGGTTATTTTGCTTGGGGATGCATTTTCCCTTTTCCTTCCACGCTTGGTGATGTCCGACCGTCTTGGGACTTGGTTGATGATCTGTCGAAGTTATTCGCGTATCTTGAAAATCTGCTGGGGATTCTTTTGGAACTTGGTCCGCGATTTTCTCTACTGCATCTTTTAGGTTTTCTCAATTTCCTGACATTATAGACCAATTTGGTCTGTCCTACCCTCATTTTGCTTCGCACCAATTCGGCAACTAATAGTAAGCTCTGAAAATTCTTTCTCAAAATAAACTTGGACAAAAATATTTAAACAAAGAAAATGAAAAGATAGAAAAAAGAAGGAAGCTTTCTGAACAAATGTTGAGAAAAAGAAAAAAAGGAACTTATCTGAATGGTATAACCGGTCCCAACGATCACGTCGTGCATTTCGGATTAATCAACCCAGTCTATTTGTATCAATCAATCTTTCTGATGGCCTCATTTGCTGAGGATGAACGGTTGCCCGACTCTTTGTCAAATGCGGATCATTTCCGCCAATCTATCTTGTCACCTTATAGTGCCCTTCAAGGGGTTTTCACTAATGAGACTCTCTCATTTCTCTCAACTCTTGTTACCTTATGGTGCACGTGAAGGTTTTCACCGATAAGACTCTCTCATTTTTATTTCTTCTCAGCCTTCGTCGCCTTATGGTGCCTGTGAAGGTTTTCACCGATAAGACTCTCTCATTTTATTTTTTATCGACTGGGGATTGGAGCGGTACCGATAAGATTCTCTCTACTGGGGATTCTTCTGGCTATCAATTCCTTCAGCTTATGATTCTCTTTCTACTGGGGATCAGCGTGTTACTTTCGGTTTTCATTAGCGTGATTGGGCATTTCCCGGATACCGATCGGGATGTCTTTTTCGGATATCTCATATGGGTTTTTGTGTGTGTCTTAAAAAGAAAAGAGTATCAAAAATTCAAAATAACTCTGAATGGGTGAAATATTACAACTCTCGGAATCAAAACTCTTTTCATAAAAACACATAACTTCTGCCCCAGTTTCTTCTTTGGGAAAGGATTAACTTTTATTTACACTATGACCGAGCCGTGAGGCGCCTACGTAACCTTTTTGAGGAATCGGGTCAAACGTAGTTCACTTGAGTCATTTAGATCTCTTGTGACTTTCTTTTATTTATTTATTTTTTGTTTTCTTTTCTCTTTCTGTTATTGATTCCAAGATAGGGATATGAAAGAATAAATAAGGCTCAAAAGGGGGAAAGCAAAGCTTAAAGTGTTTGGATAGAATAAAGAATTGCCTCCGTCATTTCATTATCCGATAAACACCAAGTACAAGCAAACAAATGAAACAAAGATTATAATTAAAGAAATTACACGTAATATCTCTTGACCGCATCAGAATTGATAGCCATGTCGATATATCTTCCTTCGACATCTGTCAGACATAAAGCACCACTGGACATCACTCTGGTCATAGTATACGGCCCTTGCCAGTTTGGTGCGAACTTGCCCTTTGCTTTGGCTTGATGTGGCAATATTCGCTTCAACACCTATTGTCCCACTTCAAATTTCCTAGGATGCACCTTTTTATTATATGCTCTTTCCATTATCTTTTGATACAATTTGCCATGACAAACTGCTGCCAATCTCTTTTCATCAATTAAGCTCAACTACTCCAATCGGGCTTTGACCCACTCATCGTCGTCAATTTCAGCTTCAACGACAATTCGGAGGGATAGAATTTCAACTTCTGTTGGTATCACTACTTTAGTTCCGTACACCAACAAATAAGGAGTTTCACCTACTGAAGTGCGGACAGTAGTGTGATAACCCAACAATGCAAATGGAAGCTTTTCATGCCATTGCTTAGACCCTTCTACCATCTTTCTCAGTATCTTTTTTATATTCTTGTTCGCTGCCTCAACCGTGCCATTCGCTTTGGGACGATACGAGGTGGAATTACGGTGTGTAATCTTGAACTGTTGACATACTTCTTTCATCAAACCACCGTTAATATTAGCGCCGTTGTCCGTGAAGATCACTTTCGGAATCCCAAATCTACTGATGATATGAGAATGCACAAAATCCACGACTGTCTTTTTGGTCACTAACTTGAAAGTTTTAGCTTCCACCCATTTTGTGAAATAGTCAATGGCTACCAGAATGAACCTATGACCATAGGAAGTTGCAGGTTCTATAGGTCCAATAACATCCATACCCCAAGCAACAAATGGCCATGGCGCTGACATTGTATGCAATTCTGTCGGCGGAGAATGAATCAGATCTCCGTGTATCTGGCACTGATGGCATTTTCATACGAAACTTATACAATCACGATCCATAGTGAGCCAATAATATCCTGCTCAAAGAATCTTCTTCGCCAATACATATCCTCTCATATGTGGCCCACAAACTCTGGCATGTACCTCTGTCATCACTGTTGTCGCTTGACATGCATCTATACATCTCAGCAATCCCAAATCTGGGGTTCTTTTGTACAGCACTCCTCCACTAAGGAAAAATCCATTTGCCAATCGTCGAATAGCTCTCTTTTGATCTCCAGTTTCCTGCTCTGGATATATCCCCATCCTGAGGTATTCTTTGACATCATGAAACCATGGCTCGCCATCCATTTCTTCCTCCACCATATTGCAATAAGCATGTTGATCCTGAACCTGAATATGTAACGGATCAACATGAATCTTGTCCGGGTGATGCAACATCGATGCTAGAGTAGCCAAAGCATCAGAAACCTCATTATGCATTCTTGGGATATGTTTGAATTCTACTGATCGCAAACGCTTAATCAGATCATGCAAACATTGACGATATGGGATAAGCTTCAAATCCCTTGTTTCCCATTCACCTTGAACCTGATGTACCAGAAGGTCCGCGTTTCACAAGACCAAGACATCCTGGACATCCATGTCCACATCTAATCGTAACCCCAAAATGCAGGCTTCATACTCAGCCATGTTGTTGGTACAATAGAAGCGTAGTTGAGCCGTAATAGGATAATAATGTCCCATTTTAGAAATAAGTATTGCTCCTATTCCAACTCCTTTGCATTTGCAACTCCGTCAAAGAAAAGCTTCCACCCTGGCTCCTTGGTTAGTTCTAACTCATCAATTTGCAACACTTCTTCATCTGGAAAATACGTCCTTACAGGTCCGTATTCATCATCAACAAGATTCTCAGCTAAGTGATCGGCTAGTGCTTGGGCTTTTATAGTTGTCCTCGTCACATAGATGATGTCAAATTCTGTAAGTAATATTTTCCATTTTGCTAACCTCCCTGTAGGCATAGGTTTCTGGAAAATATACTTCAATGGATCCAAACGTGAAATGAGATAAGTAGTGTAAGAAGACAAATAACGCTTCAACTTGTGTGCCACCCAAGTTAGGGCGCAACATGTCTTCTCAAGGTGAGTGTACTTAACTTCACATGCTGTGAACTTCTTACTGAGATAATAGATGGCCTGTTCCTTTCTGCCAATGATGTCATGTTGCCCCAATACGCAGCCAAATGAATTATCCAATACTGTTAGAAAAAGAATCAGAGGCCTCCCGGGTTCAAGTAGAACCAACATAGGTGGGTTTGACAAATACTCTTTTATTTTATCAAAAGCCTCTTGGCATTATTTAGTCCATTTAACTGCATCATCCTTCTTTAAGAGCCTAAAAATAGGTTCACACGTCGATGTGAGCTGAGAAATGAATCGGCTGATGTTGTTAAATCTTCCCAAGACTCATTACTTCAGTTTTGTTCTTTGGTCCTGGAAATTCTTGGATGGATTTGATCTTTGACGGATCCAACTCAATGCCTCACCGACTGACACTGAATCCTAACATTTTTCCCAAGGGAATCCTAAATGCACATTCAGCTGGGTTGAGCTTAATGTCATACCTCCGAAGTCCCTGAAAAAACTTCCTCAAATCTGCTACATGGTCCTCTTGACGCTTGGATTTTATGATCATAATGTCTACATACACCTCAATCTCTTTGTGTATCATGTCATGAAACACAGTAGTCATTGCTTTCATGTATGTTTCCCCAACGTTCTTCAAACCAAACGGCATTACCCTATAGCAATAAGTCCCCCATTGAGTGGTGAAAGTTGTCTTTTATGCATCTTCTTCATCTATTAAGATCTGCTGATACCCAACAAAACAATCCATGAAAGGCCCAATCTCACGCTCAGCACAATTGTCGATCAGAATATGAATGTTGGGCAATGGAAAGTTATATTTTCGACTTGCCTTATTAAAATTGCGGTAGTCGACACATACCCGAATCTTCCCATCCTTCTTTGGTACTGGTACCACATTAGCTAACCACTCGGGATATCTGGTGACGCGAATAACCTTTGCTTGCAGCTGTTTGGTTATTTCTTCTTTAATCTTCACACTCATATTTGTTTTGAATTTCCTCAATTTCTGCTTGATAGGGGGACATGCCGGGTCAGTGGGCAATTTGTGAACCACTAAATCGGTACTTAAACCTGGCATATCATCATACGACCATACAAAAACGTCTTTGAATTCTATGAGTGTTTTAATTAGCTCATCCCTTATGTGTGATTCAATGTGAATGCTAATCTTAGTTTCTCTAAGATTGTCAGCATCCCCTAAATTGACGGCTTTAGTGTCGCTTAAATTGGGATTGGGTTTTTCTTTGAACTGGCTTAACTCTTTACTTATCTCTTCAAAGGCCTCGTCTTCATCGTATTCCGATTCATCATTATAATCAATTTCTTGCATAATTAATGAGGAATCAGACTGATCTTTTAGACTAGGTTGAAGATCTGTTGTGCATGCCATGTCGTTGGAATTGGCAAAAAGAGAACTGTTCAGAAATAAAAAGAAATGAAATTAATAAAACAAGAAAAAGAAGGGAAACTTTCATTTTATTGAAATGCGTAAATAACAAAGTTTCACACTACAAACAAAGCTAAAACTGGATTAAAACTCTAGAATAATCCAGGAAACAAAAGAAAATCCAGAGCCTACTACCAAGACTCCTTCCGGATGGGAAGATGAGTAGCCGTCCAAATGTTGGTTTTGGCCTTAGGCCCCACATATTTTATGTCCGCTTTACTGGAACCTTTTCCAGCTTCGATCATTTTGACATCAGCAAATAACCTTTCAAAACTCTTATCCAAATCTCCATCTGGTCCAATCAAAGGTCCAAGAATCTTTAGGTTCGACAACCTCTTCATACCTGCTTTAACAAAAGACCGGGAGAGGCGTGGAACTGGCTTGGGAATGACCCAGACTTTCTTCTTCATTTTTTGACCTCTCTTCACAGCTGCTACTGTTGGCTTGAACCCTAACTCGAATGTCTCCAGATTCTCAGGCAAAGAAATGGGCTGAATGATACCTTGGAGTTTGGCCCCCAGACCTTTTCCTGGTATAAACCCATAGTTCATCATTTTTTAGGCGATCATGAAAGTTGCTGAGATCCTGGGAAATGCGAGGTCCTCCCCTTCAGAAACCTTGTCCACTAAAACCCCTTCGAAGACTTGGTATACCCATGGTCCCTTGTCATTCTCTGTTTCTATGAATGGCACCACATCATCACTCATAATGCATGTGCCGTCATCCCCGTGCATCACTATTTCTTGCCTATCCGACTCAAACTTCACCATCTGGTGCAATGTAGAAGGTACTGCTTTGGCAACATGAATCTAGGGTCATCCCAATAGCAAAGTGTATGATACGACCACGTCCACTACTTGGAACTCCATGGTGAAATCTACTGGACAATGGTTAGTTCCAGTATGATATCACCTACTGAGTTAGTACTCCCTCCATCAAAACCTCTAATGCAGACGCCATTCTTACGGACTCTGCCATGATCAATCTTCAGTTTGTTCAGAGTAGCCAAAGTACAGATGTTGACGCTTGGACCATTATCCACTAATACTCGGGTGACCACCGAGTCTTCACACTTCACAGTTAAGTATAAGGCTTTGTTATGTTCCGTACTCTCTTTTGGCAATTCATCATCAGAGAATGTCACTCGTTTCACCTCAAATATTTCATGTACTATCTTCTCCAAGTGATTTACAGAAAGTTTATCTGGAACATGGGCTTCATTCAAAATCCTCATCAAGGCCTGATAATGATCACTGGAATGGATTAACAAGGATACCAACAAAATCTGGGCTGGGTTTTTCTTAACTGCTCCACGATAGAGTAGTCTTGGGCTTTCATCTTTTTTTAAGAACTCCTCAGCTTCCTCCTCTGTTACTGGTTTCTTTACTAATGAGGGGTTAGATCTTCTGAATTCTACGGGGGAAAAACATCGTCCCGATCGAGTCAACCCCTGAGCCTCGCAAATATCCTCCTCTACTGTCTTTTCTTTGTACAACACCACTGCCCTTTCATAATTCCAAGGCACGACCTTGCTATCAGTCACAGGCAATTGAACTACCGGCTTTATGATGACCGGTTCCCTACAAACTCCATTCACAACCACCATAGGTGTAGATGACACTCCAGATACTACCAATTTTGTTGTATTTGTAGTGGCAGATGGGTTCTTCCCCAATATTACTACTGGTTTAGCATCCTCCTTCTTAATTAGTACCTCCACTTCCCCACTGGTTGGTTTCTCTTTTGCACTGGTCCGGATCATCATCACTGTTTGTGATGGCTTCTTGGGTTCTTCCTCTCCACGCACAATCTCAATCATGAATGTTTCATGGTGGGCTGGTAGGGGGTTTTGGTTAATATTGGGTGCCTCGGGTGCTTGAACCTCAATCTTATTAGTATCGATAAGATCTTGGATCACATGCTTCAACTTCCAACATTTCTCAGTGTCATGTCTAGGAGCTCCCAAACAATATTCACAGTGTACCGAGTGGTCCAAATTTTGAGGCAAGGGATTTGGCAATCTGGGTTCAATAGGATTCAACAAACCTATCTGTTTTAATTTGTGGAACAAAGCAATATAGGTTTCTCCCAATTGAGTGAATGTTTTCTGCCTCTGAATCCTTTCATTCCTGAACGCCTGATTCCCTCGAAAACCTGGCCCCGCAGGTTTCTGTATGCCCTTGGTGGTGGGTAGGTGTCACGTCCCCAAATCCGGTCGTGATGGTGCCCATCACATTGCTAGGCCAGCCTGACCAATTAACAACAATCACGGAGCCACAAGCTCACTTTATCCAATTTAAGCATAATAGAATAATTTAACAGTGATAGATATATTAAAAACAGGGAACCAAGTCCCAACACGTGCCAACTCCCATAGACCGAAGGGTCAAGAGTCATGAGCCTCTACAGAGTATACAAAGTGTAAATAGTGAATATAACTGTGCACAAGTGTGGGATGGTCAGAACAAAAATATAGACAAACTGGAGAATCAGGTCCTGCGAACGCTGGCAGCTACCTCGACTGTCCAAAAGCACTCCCGAGCCGCAATTAGAATCAGCCCTGCTGTGATGTACCTGAAACTGCACACAAGGTGCAGGGAGTCGGGTGTGAGTACTTCCAACTCAGCAGTAATAAAAGTAAATAATGCTGAAGGGAAGAAAACCACGATAGGCACTATCTCATGCTACACAATACAGAACTATCTTTTTATTCCTTTCCAGCATATGTGAGTAGATTATTAAAAATCTCAATTTTTAGCTACTTTCTTTCATAATAATATACCAATACCTGGATACAATCTCAAGCAGTGCAAGTCCACACTCAAATCAGCCCCTCGGGCTCAGCACTCCTTATCAATTTACACTAGGAGATCTGGTCAATAAGGCAAACTAATGCATGTGTGCCAGTAATGTATGAGTGCTGAATGTTATGCCACGTACTACACGTAAACCAATGTATGTATGCCATGCAATGCATATGACCGCTACGGCATGTAGCCCGATCCAATTTGGATACCCGTGCTTATTGTGGGGGTTCAGACTCCGGAGGGGCTCCTACAGCCCAACCACAATATTAATATCACACCTGCTGCGGCGCGCAGCCCGATCCGTATACCACTGCGGCGTGCAGTCCGATCCATGCATGTGTATGCATATGCTCACATAAATTGTCACACCCTAACATATGGCCCTCGGCCCCAATCAGTCTAACAAATAATCAAGAAAGCCCTACGGGCAACAATATCATATTAGCTCACAGCTAAAAGTGTTATTAAGACCTGGTTCGAGTTTTTCATAACCTTATAAAAAAATGTTGAATAGCAAAATACCATTTTAAACCTTATATTTAGAATAAAATATGCACAGTGTTATCAAGACAATGATACCAATCCCTGAAGGATTCAAATAATCGGCACGAAGCCCATACATGACAATTAGTCCAATTCATTTCAACAATTAGGTGTTATTATTTATTACGCGGGACGGACCAAGTCACAATCCCCAATGGTGCTCTACCCCACGCCCGTTATTCGGCGTGCAAGTCACCTCGACACAACACTAAGATGTGCAAGTCCGGGGTTTACTAACCCTCAGGACATCATTTACAAGTATTACCCACCTCGAACCGACGAACGCTCATGCCCGTGATGCCTTAGATCCTCGAACCGGCATCCACGCACGTCAAAACTAGCACAAATCAGCACAAATATATCAAAATAGGCTAATGGAACATAACCCAATCGAAAGAACTCGAAAAATATCAAAAATCACGAAATTTGCAAAACCCGAGCCCCGGCCCACATCTCGAAAATTATCGAAACTCATATTTCCAGAATCCTCGTCTCGCCACGAGTCCATACATATAAAATTACCAAAATCGGAGTTCGATTGGCCTTTCAGAACCCAAATTTTCGTTTTCAATATCTAGGCCACAATCCTTCACAATTTCTACCCAAATTCATGAGGATTGATGTTAATTCTACCATAAAATGATGTTTTTGAGTCAAGAAACTTACCTCCGATGATTTCCCAGCGTTTTCCCGTGATTTCTTCTCTCTAGGACTCAAAATTATGTTTTTGGTATATGAACCCGTAAGCCCTCTATTCTGCAATTAAACTCACTGCCTGGGAATTTAACTCTACGCGTTCGCGATGTCTCTCACACGAACGCGATGGCCTGTTCGATAACTTCATCGCGAACGCGACGCCCTATCACGCGTCCGCGAAGTTCAATTCTCTCAGCCGCCGGATTTCTTCTACGTGAACGCGTCTATCCTTCACGCGAACGCGAAGCTTCGTCCAACCTTGCCTACACGCGAACGCGAACGCGTCTATCCTTCACGCGAACGCGAACGCGAAGCTTCGTCCAACGATGCCTTAGCTAGCCCTGCCTTCGCGAACGCGACCTGGGCCACGCGAACGCGAAGGCTTAATGCCTGCTGCACCAACCTGCAATTTACAGCAGACTTTTCCAAGTTCAAAATGCCCGATTGATGCTCCGAAATCCTCCCGAGGCCCCCGAGACCCCATCGAAAACCACCAACATACTCCAAAACACGATACGAACTTGTTCCAATCATAAAAACACCATCCTAAACATCAAAATCACCAATTACACACGGATTCAAGCCTAAGTTTCTTCAAAACTTTCAAAACTAACATTCAATCCAAAACCCGATCAAACGACGTCCGAATGACTTGAAAAATTGCGGACATATCCAAAATTACATAACGAAGCTACAGAAATGGTCGGAATTCTATTCCGACCCCCGGATCAAAATCTCACCTCCCATCCGATTTTTGCCAAAATTCAACCTTCGCCAATTCAAACCTAAAACTACACCGGGCCTCCAAATTCAATTCCGATTGCTCTCCTAAGTCATAAATGATCCCCCGAAACTAGTCAAATCATCAGAATATGATTCCGAGCACTCTAACTCGATAGTCAACTCTAGGTTGACTTTTCATATTCAAACTCCCTTCAAACATGTTATTTGCTTCATTTTCAATTCAATTCACTCCTAACTCACCTGATAGGTTCTAACACTGATATATAAAAGCATAAGATATGTAAATGCAAGGTAACGGGGTGGAAATTCCCGTAACGACGGGCCGGGTCGTTACATTCTCCCCAACTTAAACAAACGCTCGTCCTCGAGCGGACTCAGACTTGTACTAGAAGCAACCCAATAGCTGAATGACCTTACCAAGCATATATTCGGGCGATCATACATCACCCTATCTCACCCAAGTCCGAAAACACCATATAGTCAAAATTTCACAGACCATCTGAACCATAAATCACATTGTACTTTCCGAAATCATATGCCAATTGCAAATCCCATGCCTATACTCAGGATACACTCGAATCCACTGCAATAACCCATATTCACTACTCCAGGTGAGATCATATGATGTATCAACATCCCAATCACTCGAGACGATAGTCTCTAATCACAACAACTGGCCACAATAACCAAATACTAGCTGAAAAACTCTTTCATTAGATAGAGTCTTATTCCAACACCTCCATATCCTGCCCACGGCAGCTGAAGCACGCGATATACCGAACCTATCTCTCGGGTTAACCATTCGTGAATCTATTTCCCTTTTTAAAACTCATACCACGATAGGTTTCGGAGCCAAACCTCGGTTTCTACCTTTCTAACAAGCTAAGATCCAATATGCTCGTATTCATTAATGACTCCAACGGTCATTTCGATCATAACACACCACACTGGTGACATGACATCTCAACCACCGGCCTAAGCCATGACGAGCACAACATAGGCTCCAATATAAACGTCTGCACACACTCGAATCATGACAGCTCAAATCATGACAACTGTCTCCAGCAAATAGAGCTGCAATTTAATCCCTCTATGCCATCATAATATAGAACTGAGATCGCGTCTTGTATTATAGAAATAAAGTACTTGAATCCTCCTCGAGAGGTCATAACATCACGTGGCCTTGCCACGATTCGTGATGCTATCCCAACGTTATTACTCATGAAGCACCTCAAGCCACTAAGCTCAAAATGGTTAGCCACGCACAGATCTAGGTCTTGAACCCAAGCAATCAACCTCACCCACGGTGAAACAATTAACGTATGCTATCAAATCTTGAAAAGACACAACCGACGTGCCATTCGCCAAGCGATACTCAAAACGGACTTTTCCTTAGAAGTGAAGAAGTATTGTATACCCGGTAGCATATAACTAACTATATTTCCACAATATTCTATTGCGGCGTGCAACCCGCTCCAATGACATACCCGTGGCGGCGTGCCACCCGATCCAGATACCATACCTGTGGCGGCATGTCACCCGATCCAAATATCATGTGGCGGCGTGCCACCCGATCCACGCATAAATCTCGCAAAAAGAAAATGCATATCAAGTCGAATTTTTTTTTCTCATTACAGCCAACATATATATATTGCCTCAAGCTCGGCCACATGAAACGCATTTGACAACGCTTCTCAATACTGGAACTGAATCAATGGTAGATACCTCTACACTGACATCCACCACTAAGGTCCAACTGACAGAGCAATTGCCTACCATCCGTCTGCTGGTCCTGGGTACAACTACTCTGTTGGAGCATACTCTGATGCTCTCTGCTACGCAATTTGTGCCATTTTCCGACATAGTCCATACCACATTAGTCTAGACGACCTGACTTATGTCAACCAGTCCGAAATAAGGTATCATAACCCAAATTCATCATATCAAGCTAAGAGAGAGCCACTAGGGCTTCCAATTTCCAATAATCACAAAACGGTGCTGATACACGCGATATACAACCACTGCATAGGCGGATTACGAGAACTTCTAGTCTCCAACACATATATAACACATAAATCGCTATACCTGGTTCCACACTCCACCGTACGAATACATAACGCACATCAAGCGCCCATTCGTTCCACGAAAGCCATCCAAGAATTTCACTATGCCATCAACGACTCAATTATTACAGTCGATCCAACAAGAGAATACCACCATGCCATTAGATATTATCAGTTTACATTACCTTGTCCTTTTCGGACCCTATTCCCTGCCAAGTTAATATAATAGCAGTACCATTTTCTTAAATCTTCAGAAAGATCGATTCTTAATTCACCTGCAGCTGTCCGCGCTGCTCAATAATTTTATTGACTTCCCATATATTATGAACCGATCTCAAAACCTAGAATATACCATTATCAACTTTCCATAACACATCGTGTATACCATATCACACTAAGACAACATGGAAATTCATATCCCTTTCCTCCGCCTCAACATCGGCGCACTCAACTAGTCAAGGACTTTCATGATCTCATATAGAAGAAAACTCATTACACATTCCACGCTTCGCATACTGACAGGAATATACTCATCTTCAAACCATGATAAAACACATCACAAGCTATTTCTTCCCATTCGTTGCATAAGTTTAACTGCCAGGACTGAGTCATTATACCCATATCAAGTTACACAACTGCCAGCACTCAAGAGCTTTGCTGCAATGTCTGCAAGACTCTTTACTTCAACCACATACCAGGAATCAATCGTATTCCTTTTTATACCATTATGGTTTATTAACAAGTTGTTCCATTTACCCAGTTTCCTTTCTGATTCATCTCTAATTTCATATCAGTCTTTACTGTAGTACGACAATGCCTCAACCCTTTTTACCACACAAGACTCGTACACAAGACCACATGGTCTAAGACCCAAAGGCCACTGAATACTCTCTCAATGTTTCCCAGAAGGACCACATTCTACAATACTTTATTTGAAGAACTTCTTGCGATTTGAATTCGTTATCATTACCTTCCAATACGGTTACATAGAATCACATCATGCACTTAATATGACACAAGTCTTGATCTCTTCTAACGAAACCACCGTCTTTAGACGCACGCACAATCTTAAGATACCTGACTGTTACAAGCAAAATCTTGAACACCGTACAACAATTCTCGGCCTTCGTTCACCCTTACTCAGCTGTAGTTCAACTGTATTATTGAACAAATCCACTCATGCCTTGCTAGAACCCAGACACCACAGAACATGATTACATACAGATACAATTAGCTATCTTTCTTTTCTATACACCGAACATTCTTTACCACATAAGTTCAAAACATCCTGGTATTTCTTCACATCTACGAAGCACCATAACCTTTATCAAAATTTCCCAACATACCTAGAGAGAGAACCAACACAGCACACAACAGTGCAATCAGTTACTCAACAGCAACCTCCCCAACTTGGCTCGGAGCCATACATCAAAGCACTTTTAGCCACTAATAGCATTCTTACTCAAATGATGCCACGAAGTTTTAGTTAGATTAAACTCAAGTCATTTACAGGCCTTGACAAAGACTCGAATCATCAGAGACCTTAGCTCTTCTGCAATTCTTGCAGATATACACACACCGCCAATAAGCCCACTCTCTTTAGGTGACAGAAATCTTTCTAAGTCCTAAATTTTTTTTCAAAATTTTCGGTAGAGTTTCCTTTGTAATTTGGCCTATCCACCTGCCAGAGAATCACCAAACCATTCTAACAATACATCCATAACGCAACAAGGCATCGCAATGTATATCAACAACATTAATCTCAACACTATACAAGTTATATTATCAAAATTGATACATGGACATGCGTTGCACCTGCTCGAATCATAACATATGTCAAATACCTTTCACCGCAATACTCAAAGCACAACCAATTCAATTTTCTTGAGTCTAAACTCATACTACCACACATAGTGCACCTTACATTTCCACTAAGAGGCAATGAACATATTTCTCACGCCCATAACTAGGGCTACATATCAAATCACAACAAGAACTGAATACCTTACAGCTCTCAGACTGCCATTTGCACAATAAAGATCAATACCGATCGTATGAACTTCATAATACCGGCTCGCTAAATTAGTACCTTGGTGCTCAAGCCATAGACAAAGATCTGGCCTCAAGTCCTCCCGACTGGCCCAACATAAATTCATAGAGATTTCATATCGCCTCTCGACAGGAAATCGCAAGCCATAAGTCAATTATATTACTGAGCGCTCGAAGCGTACACAAACGTGCGGAAGGAGTTTCAAAAATGTATATCTCAAGCTGAATCAAGTACGCATGATAAGAATTCCAAGAAATGTGAAGTGTTTCCTAAAGGTTCGCTGCCTCCCGAGGATAAGTACACGCGTCCCCATACCGATCCACAAGACTCTACTAACCGGCTCAAGACTCATGAGGCCTAATAAACCTACCATATGAAACCATAATGTCACGACCCCAAATCCGGTCGTGATGGCGCCCAGCACACTGCTAGGCCAGCTGACCAATTAACAACAATCACGGAGCCACAAGCTCACTTTATCCAATTTAAGCATAACAGAATAATTTAACAGTGATAGATATATTAAAAATAGGGAACCAAGTCCCAACACGTGCCAACTCCCATAGACCGAAGGGTCAAGAGTCATGAGCCTCTACAGAGTATACAAAGTGTAAATAGCGAATATAATTGTACACAAGTGTGGGGTGGTCAGAACAAAAATATAGACAAACTGGGGAATCAGGTCCTGCGAACGCTGGCAGCTACCTTGACTGTCCAAAAACACTCCCGAGCTGCATTAGAATCATCCCTGATGTGATGTACCTGAATCTGCACACAAGGTGCAGGGAGTCGGGTGTGAGTACTTCCAACTCAGCAGTAATAAAAGTAAATAATGCTGAAGGGAAGAAAACCACGATAGGCACTATCTCATGCTACACAATACAGAACTATCTTTTTATTCCTTTCTAGCATATGTGAGTAGATTATTAAAAATCTCAATTTTTAGCTACTTTCTTTCATAATAATATACCAATACCCGGATACAATCTCAAGCAGTGCAAGTCCGCACTCAAATCAGCCCCTCGGGCTCAGCACTCCTTATCAATTTACACCAGGAGATCTGGTCAATAAGGCAAACTAATGCATGTGTGCCAGTAATGTATGAGTGCTGAATGTTATGCCACGTAGTACATGTAAACCAATGTATGTATGCCATGCAATACATATGACCGCTACGGCGTGTAGCCCGATCCAATTTGGGTACCCGTGCTCACCTGTGGGGGTTCAGACTCCGGAGGGGCTCCTACAGCCCAAGCACAATATTAATATCACACCTGCTGCGGCGCGCAGCCCGATCCGTATACCACTGCGGCGTGCGGTCCGATCCATGCATGTGTATGCATATGCTCACATAAAATTTCATGCCCTAACATATGGCCCTCGGCCCCAATCAGTCTAACAAATAATCAAGAAAGCCCTACGGGCAACAATATCATATTAGCTAACAGCTAAAAATGTTATTAAGACCTGGTTCGAGTTTTTCATAACCTTATAAAAAAATGTTGAATAGCAAAATACCATTTCAAACCTTAAATTTAGAATAAAATATGCACAGTGTTATCAAGACAATTATACCAATCCCTGAAGGATTCAAATTATCGGCACGAAGCCCATACATGATAATTAGTCCAATTCATTTCAACAATTAGGTGTTATTATTTATTACGCGGGATGGACCAAGTCACAATCCCCAATGGTGCTCTACCCCACGGTCGTTATCCGGCGTGCAAGTCACCTCGACACAGCACTAAGATGTGCAAGTCTGGGGTTTACTAACCCTCAGGACATCATTTACAAGTATTACCCATCTCGAACCGACGAAAGCTCATGCCCGTGACGCCTTAGCTCCCCGAACCGGCATCTACGCACGTCAAAACTAGCAAAAATCAGCACAAATATATCAAAATAGGCTAACGGAACATAACCCAATCGAAAGAACTCGAAAAATATCAAAAATCACGAAATTTGTAAAACCCGAGCCCCGGGCCCACATCTCAAAAAATTTCGAAACTCATATTTCCAGAATCCTCGTCTCTCCATGAGTCCATACATATAAAATTTACCAAAATCGGAGTTCGATTGGTCTTTCAAAACCCAAATTTTTGTTTTCAATATCTAGGCCACAATCCTTTACAATTTCTACCAAAAATCATGAGGATTGATGTTAATTCTACCATAAAATGATGTTTTTGAGTCAAGAAACTTACCTCCGATGAATACCCGATGATTTCCCAGCGTTTTCCCGTGATTTCTTCTCTCTAGGGCTCAAAATTATGTTTTGGGTATATGAACCCGTAAGCCCTCTATTCTGCAATTAAACTCACTGCCTGGGAATTTAACTCTACGCGTTCGCGATATCTCTCACGCGAACGCGATGGCCTGTTCGATTACTTCATCGCGAACGTGACGCCCTATCACGCGTCCGTGAAGTTCAATTCTCCCAGCCGCCGGATTTCTTCTACGCGAACGCGTCTATCCTTCACGCGAACACGAAGCTTCGTCCAACCTTGCCTACGCGAACGCGACAGCCTGATCGCAAACGAGATGCCTTAGCCAGCCTTGCCTTCGCGAACGCGACCTGGGCCACGCGAACGCGAAGGCTTAATGCCTGTTGCACCAACCTGCAATTTACAGCAGGCTTTTCCAAGTTCAAAATGCCCGATTGATGATCCGAAATCCTCCCGAGGCCCCCGAGACCCCAACGAAAACCACCAACATACTCCAAAACACGATACGAACTTGTTCCAATCATAAAAACACCATCCTAAACATCAAAATCACCAATTACACACGGATTCAAGCCTATGTTTCTTCAAAACTTTCAAAACTAACATTCAATCCAAAACCCGATCAAACGATGTCCGAATGACCTAAAACTTTGCGGACATATCCAAAATTACATAACGAAGATACAAAAATGGTCGGAATTCCATTCCGACCCCTGGATCAAAATCTCACCTCCCATCTGGTTTTTGCCAAAATTCAACCTTCGCCAATTCAAGCCTAAAACTACATCGGGCCTCCAAATTCAATTCCGATTGCTCTCCTAAGTCATAAATGATCCCCTGAAACTAGTCGAATCATCAGAATCTGTTTTCGAGCACTCTAACTCGATAGTCAACTCTAGGTTGACTTTTCATATTCAAACTCCCTTCAAACATGCTATTTGCTTCATTTTCAATTCAATTCACTCCTAACTCACCCGATAGGTTCTAACACTGATATATAAAAACATAAGATATGTAAATGCAAGGTAACGGGGTAGAAATTCCCGTAACGACGAGCCGGGTCGTTACAGTAGGTATTTTGTGGAGCTGGGTAGGTATTATGTAGAGCTTGGTATGTATTACATGGAGCTGTGTATGTATTATGCGGAGCTGGCACGCACTATTGCGGGTGTACCGGAGGTTGGGTGTATGCTTGTGCTTGATGGACTGAAAAATATTATTCTTGTGGTAGGTAATAGGATTGTGGAGGATAATTTGGAATGGTAATTTGGGTGAGGAGGTATGGATTGGTAATGGGCGAAGAACCTCTGGATTTGGACCAAATGCTAGCCTCTATTGTTGTGACATCTTCTCTTTTCTTTTTCCCGATCACACCTCATGTGCCGCTCTGAATGGCTTGAGTAGTGGCCTTTATTGCCGAATAGCTCATGATTTTGTTTGTCTTCAAACCTTCTTCTACCATGCTTCCCATCTTAACAACTTTGTTGAAAGATTTTCCTACTGAGGTCACCAAGTGACCGAAGTAGGTTGGCGAGCGTTTGTAGAAAGTAATCTACCATCTCCCACTCTCTCATTGGAGGATCAACTCTAGCTGACTGTTCTCTCCAACGAAACCCAAATTCCCTGAAGCTCTTCCCTGGTTTCTTCTCAAGTTTCAATAACGTGAGATGGTCTGGCACTATCTCCAAATTATATTGAAAGTGCCCGGAAAAAACATGCGCCAGATCATCCCAAGTATACCATCTGCTTGGGTGTTGCCTTGTGTACCATTCAAAGGTAGATCCGCTCAAAATCTGTCCGAAATAAGCTATCAGTAGCTCATCCTTTCCACCCGCTCTCCTCATCTTACTACAAAATCCTCGCAGATGAGACATGGGATCACCATGTCCTTCGTACAGATCAAATTTGGGCATCTTGAATCCCTCTGGCAGTTGTACATCAGGGAAAGGGCATAAATCTTTGTAAGTCACGCTGACCTGATTTCCCATCCCGTGCATGCTTCTGAAGGACTGCTCCAGGCTTTTGACTTTCCGCATCATCTCTTCCTGCTCTAGGCTCTTGGCCGGCTTTTCCGTCGGGACCTCATAAGGAGGAGTACATATGGGTGGTTCAGGTACTCTGAACGTGGGTTCATGGGGTAATATTAAGCGTCGTGAACCTGAAATAACGGCTCACTTGATGATTTGTGCAATTGTCACGACCCTAGTTCACCAATCGTGAACCTGTCATGACGGCACCCAGTCTTCGTGCCTAGGTAAGCCTAACACGATGCAGAATATACAATTTCGTGAAATTAAGGATAAAATAACAGCGGAATAATTTAAATGAAATGTAATAAGTGCCGCTCGGCACATACACTTCGCTAAACACTACTATGCAACACACTACCAAGACCCGGAAACCCACGGGCAACACAGACTAAGAAAGAGTACAACTGTGGCTCTAAACATCAAGAATGTCTATACAACAAGAATAAGGGAAATAACTGCTATCACTAATGAGAATAGAAGGGGACTCTCCGGATCCGCGGATGTAGCAGATCATACCTTGAGTCTCCTGAAGTGCTGCTAGATCACCCGAAATGTGCCTGATCTGATGTACCCGGATCTGCACAACAAAAGCGTGCAGAAGAGTAGTTTGACGAGGAAGGTCAGGGCCCTACCGAGAGATAATAATAGCAGTTCAAATAAGAATGAGATTGAAATAACAACAATAAAGTAAATACTGCAACTGTCTACAATTAAGCTAACAAGGAGTAATAAACATAACATAAATACAAATCAACAAGTCCAGGATCTCTGGGAAATGAACCCGCAGTCCCTCTCTATATTCATCAACTCAGGATCTCCAGGAATCAAACCCGCAGTCCATAACTCCGTATTTCTAGGTCTTCGGGAATCGAACCCGCAGCCATCGGATCTCCGGGAATTGAACCTGCAGTCCGTATCTCAACATCTTAATATCTCAAGATCTCCGGGAATTGAACCCGGAGTCCGTATCTCAATAACTCAGGATCTCCAGGAATCGAACCCGCTGTCCGTAACTCAGCAACTCCGGGTCTCCGGGAATCAAACCCACATCCTTCGGATCTCTAGGAATTGAACCCGCACTCCACAAACACAAACAAAATTAATAAGAGGAAAAGCACAGAGAAATATGTAACAAATAACTACAATTTACACAAAAACCAACATCAACAAGTTTCAGGAAGTTCAAGTAAGACAAGTAGGCACTTAGACAGATAATCCTATCTAATCATGCTTTTCTAACGAATATCAGGTATATGTTACAATTTAATCAATTAAATAACAAGAATATCACGATTTGAACCGTTCAAGTAAGGTGGTTTGTTCAACAATTGCGCATGTACACGCCCGTCAGTTCGCGTACAAGGCATTTAAGTCAACACATAATATCCTAGGGGAGAAGGTTCCCTCACGCAAGGTTAGACAAGTCACTTACCTTAATTTCGGTACGAAACCGCTAAGAAATGACTCTCTTGCCATGAGTATCGGCCTCCACAGGTGTAGAATCTGATCAAATTCAATAAAATAGATCAAAATAGGCCAAAGGGACATTTCCCAATCGAAACAACTCGAATTACACCAAAAACTACAAAGTTGCCAAAACCCGAATTTTGGTACGCTTCTCGAAAAATTACGAAAGTTATATTTTTGGGTTCCTTATGTCAACACGAGTCCATACATATAAATTTTACCAAAATCGGACTCCGTTTGACCATTCAAATCGACGATTTACCATAACTCAGGCTTAGGGCAAAAACCCTCATTAATCCTCCCATTTACAATGAAATTGTCACACCTCTTTTTTTCGCTAACCCGCGTGGGCGAGAATGAAGTTTTTCCAATTAAAGGACAATCGAAACAGGATTTATTTAATTCATTCAGAGTCGCCACTTGCGAGATTTATGGTGTCCCAAGTCACTGGTTGAGTCTCGAATCGAGCAAAGAATGACTCTATTTAATAGTCTGCGTACTAGAAATCCAGATAAGGAATTTTGTTAACCCGGGAGAAGGTGCTAGGCATTCCCAAGTTCCGTGGTTCTAGCACGGTCGCTTTTATCATACTTGGCTTATTATTTAATTACTTATTTTAGAACCTATGTGTCTTCGCCTTTCACCGCTTTTAATTAGAAAATCATCTTAAAACAGATTACTCGTACGTATACCCACTTATTTAGTGCATAAAAAAAAATATATGTCACGCGATAGTGTCCACAATTAATGAAGCTTTATTATTATTGAGAAACGTTTGGGCCAAAGTTGCACGAACGCATACTCCAGTTTTATTTTTAGAAATGTAATTATGTTACGCGAACGTATATATAACAATACCTAGTATTATAAAAGGCCCTAAAGGATATTCTATGAAATATTTGTCATTTATATCTAATCCATAAGAATTTAATACAAGGGCCATATGCGATTTAGTGGTGAGTGGCGCCCCTCAAGCTATTTAAAATAACATTAATTAATAACCCGCAATCTATATTATTATTAAGAAAAAATTGATTGATATTGCCCGAACGCATACTCCAAATTGATTTTTAGAATTACATTTACAATTATATTACGCGAACGTATATATAATCGTAATACTAATCTAAATCGGGCTGAAAGCAAACAATGAGTATATATCAATTTGTTAGATCTAAATTATGAGTCTAATACGAGGGTCATGTAAATTTGCTAATGGCACACCTCAATTACATTAAACGAAAAATATTCAACTAAGTGAACTACGAATATTCATTTTTAGATTGTATGTACTCGTATCACGCGAACGTGTACTCAGTGAATAACATTTTTTTTGTTATAAACAAAAATATTACTCTTAAAGCCTAAGCATTCACATAGAAAAAGCCTACTCGTGATATCGACAACAACAACTAAACTATACTCAAGCAACAATCAAAAAGATTAAATCTCCTCAAATAAAATTTTTACTTCA